>NQII01006521.1:49914-67500 GCA_002778355.1 Clitarchus hookeri
GAGGTGGCGCCCGAGACCGCCCCAAACGCGCGCGTGCCGCGAAGACCGCCGTCGCCCGCCTGCTATCGTGACCGACCGCGATCACAGGAAGCGCTCGCCGAGAACGACGAGCGAACGCGCGGGCCCACCCACGTGACGGGGCGACGACTGCCACGAGCTCGAACTGAAGAAGATTGCATTTACATAACACGGAAACAGAACTTGGTGTTTTACGTCGGGCGGTTATGGCACAGGATGTATAAGACTGCAGCCGCGCACTCCGTGAACTACGGCCCCGTACGACAGCAACATGGCGACACTTAACAGCAAAATGGCGGATCGCCACTCGCCGATCAGCTCGTCAGCCGGTAACCCAGCCTATAGCGAACTCATCAGACCGAGTTTGCACAATTGTGTACATTACGCACATGTAGGTAATTTTTGGTCTGTGCTGTACACCGCGAAGCTCGACGACCAATGATCTTACCAGTGGGTAAATGATTCGCAAACTGTCTTACTCGTATAGTCCATAGCTGGTTCACATTACNCGACCAATGATCTTACCAGTGGGTAAATGATTCGCAAACTGTCTTACTCGTATAGTCCATAGCTGGTTCACATTACTGAAGCCGACCATAGAGCCTACAGCTCACTGGCTGCGACAACTATATACACGTTTGCGTTGACTTAAGTATAGCGCGCATCATAAGTTTTTTTTTTGTTGCAACACCTGAAACCGCAAATTAAAGAAGCGGGACTTCTTGTGCCCTCCTACCCGAGGCTGGAGAGAGCTGGCNGTTGCAACACCTGAAACCGCAAATTAAAGAAGCGGGACTTCTTGTGCCCTCCTACCCGAGGCTGGAGAGAGCTGGCCATAGATGCCGGGCCTGTCTCCTGGCATTTGGTATTGAAGCTGGCTGCTATGGTGCCGGTTACCCTTGCATGTCAACCCGCGCACGATAATAAATAAAGACTGAACAAGGGTGGTTGTGGCGCTCACTTTGGCCGAAAATTTCTCTCTCAGATCACNCGCACGATAATAAATAAAGACTGAACAAGGGTGGTTGTGGCGCTCACTTTGGCCGAAAATTTCTCTCTCAGATCACAGACAGGCATTTGGCAGAACAGCCATTTGGCTCAAAATGCCGTTTGACCGAACATTAATTTGGCAGAACATGCATTTGACCAAATACAGGCGTTTAGTCGAACATGCGTTTGGCATAGCAAGCGTGCGACAGAACAGGCCTTTGGTATAACGGGGATCTGACCACACAGGCGTATCGACGAACAGGTGTTTGGCAGATAATTCTGCCAAACGATTTTTCGGCCAAATGACGAGTACCCGCTAAGAAGGCACTGCTAGGATGCTGCTGAGAAGCTGGCTGGAAGTATCATTGTGAAAGGATCTCCCAGTGTAGACTGACGATCAGTGAAACTTAGCGTTTGCAAGGTGTCATGTCAAGCTGACTCCCCTGCGTCTTCGGGCACAGCGACCTTATGGTTACAAATTAGTTCCCTAACGTGACTGTATCACTAATGGTTGCCAGAAAACACACTACAAATGACAAAAAACAGGATGGAAACAGAAGTGTGATGTGAATGATGTAGGTGGCAGCATCCATGGAATGGTATGATTGGGTTTGATATGAGAACCCTAGTTATGAAAGAAACATTCCGTGTGGGTACGGGACGATCAGATCAAACGGAATTCCATATAGGGAGGATAGTGTTGAATTTTGAGATTCGGGACAGCTCGATTCTAGGACAACGTTCTACCGGGGAAGTTGATATGCCTGAAAATACTGCAGGATCCTAATGAGAAAGGCTAAAAGAAAGAAGTAAATTAGTGCTCCCAGTATACCACATTAGTGATTGGTTCTGGAACGTGGTAGAGGGGAGGGCAGGTATGACCACTAAACCACCGCAGCCCCACGTGACATGGAATATTCTCTCGCTATGTG
This sequence comes from Clitarchus hookeri, assembly GCA_002778355.1. Classification (NCBI taxonomy): domain Eukaryota; kingdom Metazoa; phylum Arthropoda; class Insecta; order Phasmatodea; family Phasmatidae; genus Clitarchus; species Clitarchus hookeri. The sequence goes on from NQII01006521.1 coordinate 51,855, forward strand.
CAGGCTATAGCAGAAAATGTGCAAATATTCCACAAGACAACGCAGATTATCGCAAGTTTAGGAATCAATTAAACACGTCGTACAACAGGGGATTTCCAAAACGTTTGATTTAAAAATAAATGTGAAGAAACCTCGAATAGACTATACCAACATTTTAAATCCATTGCATAGGAAATAACTATAACCACCTACCCTACTCATAGAGAATCTTAACTAACTGTGGGGTCTTGAGAGCTGATGAGGATGAGGCNATAACTATAACCACCTACCCTACTCATAGAGAATCTTAACTAACTGTGGGGTCTTGAGAGCTGATGAGGATGAGGCGAGGTGGGAGTGGAGCAGTGCCGGAATGCAAGGGCGGGGGAAAAGGGAGATCCCGAGAAAACCCGCCGACCAGCGGCATCGTCCGGCACGATTCCCACATGCGAAAATCCTGGGAGCGACCCCGCCGATAATCGAACCCGGATCGAGGTGAGTATTCTAGCCTCTACACCACCGCGGCTCCTGAGTAAAAAGATAAACTAAGCCAGGACGTTTAATTNATCGAGGTGAGTATTCTAGCCTCTACACCACCGCGGCTCCTGAGTAAAAAGATAAACTAAGCCAGGACGTTTAATAAAGTCAAATGTTCAGTTGCGTTCAATGTCCTTCATATCAGTTTGTTTGTCGCTGGAGATGTTCCAGGAAATTATCGGGCCCCCTTCTTGGAGACGAGACAAAACACTTCTCGATTCGTAAACAATAATAAGTGCGTACCCGGTCATCGTTATCTCAGAAAAGAAAATATACGTCATACGTAAAGCCCATATCTGTCACGGTAGATTTCCGGCTGGGAGAAAAAAAAAAAGTTGTTTTCGTCGAGGCTGTAAAGGCGATAATTATTGACGTCCGACGTCCGTCAACGACGTAGCGAAGGATCTCTGCTCACTCTTAAGCTGGGTTTACAATGATTTGGCATACGGAAACACGTCTCCAGTACTTGCAGTTCCCATTTAATGTTTTTATTCTTATTTACAGCTAATGGGAACATGCGACAAGCCTAACCTTACCTCGCATATCACAGCCATGTTTAAGCAGAACATACTTCAAAGCCGACATTTTCTATAAGAGAAGCATTTTTTTTTTTGTGAACACATATAATCGTAAACATGTGCATACACTTGCATTTTTTTTACTAGCATTATTGTAAATAACCGTTTCCCGCCAACATCTGCTCTGATCGGCCGCCGCCGCCTCACAATTTCACTCGAGATATAAAATATAACTATTTATTTTAATGCTTAAGGAAATTCCATCAACGCACCTGCCAAGTTCCACTGGAAACCTACACACATTATAACACACTTTCGTTTCTTCTGCACACGTCTTAACGCATAATTTAAAGCTTAGTTTTTCTATTGTGAACCCAGCATTACAGGCGGTGTCCGGTTAGGCGCCCAAACAAATCTCAGAGCAGTGGAGTAAACACGATTTTATTTTGGGAGGGGCTAAGCCTCGATTTATGAAGTGAGCACTTTGCACAATAAGAAAAACACATTTTTCCAGTGTAAAAAATAATAATTCCAAGTCCACTTTCAAGGGGAAATAATTGTAATTGTTTTGTTTCAATTTTCGGTGCAGAATTTTTAGTTAGTTTGTTCGAAAATTTGATTCTATTTATTTATATTTTGGCTTTCTTGGGAGAGGCTGCAGCTCTTGGAGTATGGTATTGAACATGAGTAATGAAGACAAAAAAAAAACTATTTCAAGGATATACTTAACCCTTTCATTCCCACATTAGCTTATAATTTGTGGCGTTGCAAATAAAAAATTTTGTGATGCGTGCTGTACTTAAGCTGACAAAGAACTAGTTTCTTTATCACAACCAATACGCTGTATGATTTGTGCTCGGTGGTAGTGGTATGAACCAATCACGACGTAGAGCAGCAGAACGGTTACGAATGAGCTACCCACAAGGAAGATCACTGTGCACCGAGTCTCGTATTGTACAGTACTGGTCGAACATAATCTTCCTGTGAAACACGTGCACAATTGTCTACATTGGGTACGAAAGGCATAACTTGTTTCTCGATAATTTGCTTAACTTGAACAGCTGAGTAGTCCGTTTCCAAGAGCGTCCTTGTCCGCGCACTTTGATTTTCGGGAAACAGCGACAAATGTATATGGAGTGTATTTCTTAACATGGCTGTATGAATGCTGCTGTTAGTCACGAACATTTTCTGTGTAAATGAGAGCATTCTGAAACCAATCATTCCCTTTCAAATGAAATAAATCGTTTGTGGACGAAGGCTACTTTGGAAATTGAATGAATTTTGAACCTGCTGTTTAAACGGCTTTCGCGATTTTTTCGGACCTGTAAAACATTTGTCATTCCCAGGCGAAGGCTAAGAAGGAACCAACAGGAACCATTATGGGAAATGATCATATTTGTGGAGAAAGGACGCTTCGGAAATGGACCACTCGGTTGGTACAAAGACACTTCTCCGCTGTAGGTCCGGCGACGGCACGTTGCAAAGAGAGGTTAACCGAGCTTATGATCACGCGCGCTGTGACCTTACTTTCAAGCCCCTAGGACAAGGTTTACTGCGGCGCATACATTACGTCCGCGTGGAGTAACTGAGAACCTGATCGCCCCCAGCTTTGTATACAGACTTCGCGGACACAAGTTGTCAGAGGATAACATCTGCACGCCATTGGCTGTTCACGGTGAAGTGAGCACTTTTGAAAGCCATCTCGTTACGAATAATAGTCAATAATAGTATTTCATTTTAGTCTTTGACGTTAACTCCCGAGTTCGGCGGAATACACACACTGTGTTTATTACTTACATGGCAATATTTATTTAAAAAGGTGGTTAAAGGATTAAAACGGCTGAAAGGAACAAAGTAACTAGGGCCTACAAACGTGCTCACTTATTGCCATTTAAATCCCGGTTCATCCGACACTCCGTGCAGGACTCGGAACCATTAAACGCCAGTGGCGTATAGCCCCATTAAGAAGCCCGGACGCCTAGCAGTGCCAGGAAAAAGTATTAAAAACATTTGTGTATTTTAAAATCTCAAGCTTTCTGTAAAGAGCGCCGCCCACTTGGGGCTGTGAAACAAGCGAGCGATAAGGGCGACATTGACACGCGTACCTAGTAGCCCTTCGCTCATACGCGCTTCCGCCTGCCTGGCGCTTGAACTGCGTTGCAGAGTGTTCGAAATCTTGCATTTTTTTTTTTTAAGAAACTTTTAAATGTACTCCAACATGTTTACCTACAAAAATACATTATATCCAGACTGGGAAGTAATGTTACTTTAAAGTTACCACACGTGCTGTAAATGTTATTTTCGAGCCCTCCGACATGGCTAAAAACGGCTTTCTCAGACTGCCGTATCTTAAAACATACTAGCCGGGCACGAGTCAAACAACAATAAAAGGAGCCTGTATTGAACCTGTATTGGACTTTGCTATAGACGTTTCATCGATAAAGTGATAGGATCGCCTCTGAAAGTGCCATAGGTACACGCAGCACTACGAGAACCCAGCACACCAGTTCGGAGCCCTGCGCGTAGCGGCGATGGCGCTCTTGTAGCGCGTGCCAGTGTAGCCCTTATAGCTCTCGCGCTGGCAGGCAGGCGGACTCCTCAAGAGGTGGCTGTATCATTTCATTGCTGGAAACTTTGCAGCAAAGTTCAGTGCTGGTCCCTATAACCGTTTCCGAACATTATTTGACTGTTGGCCGCTTGTCCTTGTGCGAAGACAGTCTGCTACAAGAGTGAGCCAATCAGAACTAAGTTTCTCTCGTACCGACCGTCCGTAATTCGCGGGCAGACAGGTAAAACGCGTTACAATTCAAATGATACAATCACGCAAGTGGTTCCGAGCTGAAGTGCGTTGGAACGCAACTTGTCCTGAAATCTTTTCGCGAAAAACAGCAGCCCCCAAGTACGAGATACAGAACCGCGCGAAGAGAGATTGTTTTCAGCCATGTCGGAAAGATCGGAAAGAACATTGTAATTTCGAGTATTATTTTGACGTCGTCTGAAGTGGGTTTTCCTTCCGTACGTTTGTATAACGAGAACACGTTACGAGGTTTCGTAAAACGGAACACGCATTTCAAAAACCCTGCAACGCAATTTATACTGCAGGTAGGCGGCGCCCTCAACGTTAGCCACCCATGAGTGTGGCGCAGAATAATGGTTTTGATGTTTGTCCCCTCTCTACTCACTGTGCCGATACCGGGGCCGCGGTGGTGTGGTGGTTAGACTACTCGCCTCCCACCAAGGCGAACCGAGTTCGATTCCCGGCGGGGCCGCCACCAGGATTTTCGCATGTGAGAATCGTGCCGGACGGCGCCGCTGGCCGGAGTGTCTTCTCGGGGATCTCCCGTTTCCCCGCCCTTGTATTCCGGCGCTGCTCCATTCTCATCTCAATTTTCCCTCATCGGGTCGCAAGACCTCGTTAGGAGCCGCCCAAATCTCTTACCTCAACTCAGCTCATTCTAAGCTAAGTTTTTGATGTTGAAGTGTTCTGAATTTTCACTTGTCCAAACTAGCATCCCTAGCGGGTAGATGAACTCCTGGTAAATATGGTCGATATCGATCAAGTTCGCGAAATATTTTGATAACAATATTTTATCTAAGACACAACAATACCTCATTCTTAATTTCAGTTATTCTCTGAAATCGTCTTAAAATTCCACGAACACTATAAAACGACCGTATATGTCGTGATAATACCTTGCTAGAGATTAAAACCGATTATTTTCAAACGATGCATTTGATTTTTCTGCAAATTATTTTAACGTAATAACGTAATTACATAACCTAACACAAGACAGTGTCTGGGTGAAATAATTTTTTTCCCGAATTGTAATAAAAACGTTTTAAGCTTATGATATTAGCTGAAAGGTTTTTTTCCCAGCTCAGTAACGAGTAGGTTGATGAGATTTCCCATTCCATGAAGTGAAGAGACACGAAAAGATCAGTAACTTTATTTGCTTGTGCTTTCTGGCTACAATTCGCACACCCTTGTCCGAAGGTTGGTCGCACTTTTTTTGTGACAGCGACACTCAAATAGTACAAACGTATTGACGAAATCACCATATAGAATGGCTACATTAATGGAGGAGGAGGGGGGGGGTATGGTCCATATGGCACATACTGTAGGCAAGCCTATATATATAAGAGAGAGTAAGAGGAGATATTTGGGCGGCTCTTACCATGGAGGTCTTGAGAGTCGATGAGGGTGAGGCGAAGTGTGTATGGAGCAGGACCGAAATGGCAGGGGCAGGGGAAACGGGAGACCCCCGAGTAAACCCACCGACCAGCGGCATCGCCCGGCACGATTCCCACGTGCAAAAGTATGGGAGTGACCCCGCCGGGAATGGACCCGGGTCGCCCAGGTGGGAGGCGGGCAGTCTAACCACTACACCATGGCCGCCGCCGTAAGAGTAACGCGGCGCCTACGTGAGTCGCGCGACGTCGTTATCGCCGACGAGCGTGTGTGTCGGTGTTTACCCGAGGCGCGCCCTCGCTCTTATCTGCCGGCTAACTGATAAACCAGAACCTCGGCCTCTTGTTTTTGTTTTCGCTCGCCCGCTGACGTCACGAGCCACACGCTGTTTGTCCGCGGGCCTTTGTCTGCAGTGACGTCCCCGTCGACGAGCGCTCAGGCCAGACAAACCCGCTCTCATTATGATTACAATTACTGTTACGTTATTTTTTTGTTTTATCTGCCAGTCAAATATATTAAGGGAATCCTTAGTTAACAATATTAAACGCCTCAAGGTCGCATCCGGTCATAAGGTAAATAGTTTAAACAAGCTTCATGTGTTTTTTTCTCCGAATTTTAAGGGATGATTATAAGTAGGGCCAGTGACTTTTCGCGTAAAAATCGGAGCACATAGTAGACTTCAATACTATAGACACACCTCAGCTGTTGTTATACCTCCATTGGCTGCTGGTGCCGTGTCCGTCTTTGACCAAGACACTCAGGACTAAGTAACTCCGACACTGAACCTTCGTGATTCGTGCGCAAATGGTTAACATGGGCCAGAACATTTTTTAGCCAATCAAAAAATCTGGACGACCCTACAGTGCTTTGAACTGTATCTTGTTTCGAAATATTTTCGCGAAATATCACTGCCCCTTAATTATAGGGTTTTAATACAGCAGTGTGTAAAAAAAAATATAATAACATTGTCGCTTTAGTTCATAACACTGTTTTAAATACTCGCCGTTGTATTGGCATGTAAAATAATGTGGCTGTGTTTTACTTCTGTGAGAATACCTCTATCCGCTGTAGAAATAGAAGATTTAGATTCTGTATATATGTTATGCTTTGGCCATTCTACCTACAATGTATATATTGGCATGCTTTTACAGTCGCTGTCATTAAGTGCACAATTCCAGCATTCCTCGTTAGTAGATTGTCACATACATAAAAGAATACAAAAATTAAATAATAATGTTATTTTGATAATTAAAATTGTAGTTTTCATTGAGACTTTCTTTTCCTCTGTAATCCTAAATGCACTATCTGCTGCTCACGATAAACTAAGCACTTTTGAAAGCCCTGCTCAAGATCTACTTGTATGTACATTGTGTATTCTTCCACCCTATGTCATGTGAGAATCGTGCGGGACGATGCTGCTAATCGGCGGGTATTGTCGGGGATCTTCGGTTTCACAAGTTTAACACCAGACCAGGAACCACGGGATTCGGTCAATTTCCCCTTGTAAGTTCGTTATTGGCTTAAAATCGTCGGGGGGGCGTGGCTTACAAACTGTGATCCAATAAGGAAACACTCGAATGTGCATGTGGTCGAAGTCTAACTCGTCCTGAAACAAATTCGCGAAATGTCTGTCTGTCTATTTATGCATTATCTCACTTTGTATCATATGGCAAGTATTTTGGAAGCCAGATTAAATTATGTTTTGTCTTCGTTCGCCGCCAGAAAGTCATCAGTTGCCACGGAGTGCTCGAAGTAACCAATCCTGTAGGCGCAAAGAGAAGCCTTCGTCTTCACCACGAGATTTTCACAGCAGTGACACCATTCACCAGACCCACCCAAGGCGAGTACCAGGAATATGGATATAACGTGGCTATATTTAGTTGCAAGTGGAATGGCCGTAGTTGGTGACCCTGGACGTTGGAGCTATGTCTAATTGGGCTGGCGCCACATTTCGTTTACCTAAACAGCACAGTACACAAGAGTCTCGCTTTGAATTAAACATTGCTGTTACTTACACAAGTGTCTCTCTCTGTTTACACGAGCTCTTGTATTCTGTTTTCACTCAACTACTACCCGCAAGTTCGCTCTTTATCGAGAATGCTCTTCGCCAAAGAAAAAAAGAAGTAACAGCCGTGTACGCGTTCGCTACCGATTCCTTGGTCCAAAATAAAGTTCCTGCCTTGTAAGTCTAATGTAAATTCTATGTCGCTACTGCCTGTCTGCAAACTTTCTAGAAATAAAAAATAAGGCGCACACTAAGAAATTATTCGCAAATTTACTATACGAGTGTATAAGCAGAGTGAGAAAGCGCGAACGGTAATTTCTCAAACATTCGTGCTAGCGTTTCTACATTTGCTCAGGAAACAGTCAAATGCGTAGGGAAGTTCCCAACTTTGTATAGTAGCGACGCTAAACATTCCATATTCGTAATCAGATGTGTGGTATTATTCCCATAAGATATGTAGGTTGAAAATTCTCAATTCAGTTTAGGAAGTCTACCACGATTTTTTTTTTTTTTTAAGAATGTGTATGTATTCACATTGATCTTTTGATAGATAGAATATTTCAAGACCAGTTGTACCCCAAAACGCTTTTGTTCACATGCACTTTCGTGATTGGATGATTTTAAATGTCGCGTGACTCAAGTGTCTGCCCGCGATTCATGGACGTTCAGTATCGGAGTACTTTATCACGATTGGCCCAGTCGAATAAGAACATGTATTCTCGAGTACACACGCGACCAATAACCAAAGGAAGTTGTGGTTGTGGACGTAGGGTATTGAACTCTAGCATGGCCGAAAATATTTATAAGAAGAACACCTGCCCCTACTTTTATGTAAATGTAGGTACATTTCGCATATTCTTTTGTAGCTCTAGGCTGTTCAGTTATTTGTGTGCTCGGACCACAACTGCTTACCCATTGCCTGCCGTCATGATGAGAGTCAGTTTTTTTTTTATTCGACGTGCTTGCACACGATACGCAGGGACACGCGAATTTCGCGAAAAGATTTTCGCACACGATATGTTTAAATACCCTACGGACATGCAAGCCGTTTTCTTTTGCTTTTTGGTTGGCGTGTCAATGTGGGAAGACATTTTCCTACTTGGCTTGCCAATCAGAATTAGGTTAAGTACTCCGATACTCTAAGTCTGCGATTCGCAGATGCACGTCTTATACTCCTAACACATAAATCATCCAACCGCAAAAGTGTACCTGAGCTAAAGTATCACGAAGTACATCTGGTCACGGTATCTTTTCGGGAAAATCAGGTGTCCCTATAGTGATACGGCCACTGAGTGAATAACTACACAGAAGCTGTCAAGACCTCGTTGTTAAGAGCCACCCAATTCCCTCTCAATTACACAGAGATTAAACGACGTAGCGATTCCTCTGATATGGGCGTACTCGTTCTCTGACTGGTTGCGCGAGGGCCTGGGAACGGGCCTGGTGTCTTATTGGCTACCGCGCGCTGCAAAAGTTTCCCTATTGGTTACGATATCGGCCGGCAACTTAGTTACCAGAGAGATAAGTGAAACTTCGCGAAAAGATTTCAAGACAAGTTATATGTATTTTAAACCAGCATATGATCGTTTACCTATCTTGATTGGCTGCATTCCTTTTTGACACGTTGTTCACTGTCTGCACACGAATCACGTAGTAGCCGTGCCGATGTTGCCGGATCCTGAGTGGTCCGGTAAAACATGAAAACGCCTTCTCAAGCAGACAGCAACCAATGGCAATAGACAAACCGCTGTTGGTTGCTTGTAGTATTGAAGTCTACCGTGTACTCATATTTTCCAGCGATTTTTCCACTGATTGGCGAATGGCGCGTTCCGAAAGGTTTGCTGGCTAGTGACGCCATTTTGGAGGCGTGTGCGGCTGGAGTTAGCGGAACAAGTGGCCATTTCATTTCTGTATTCTTACCTACTCTGTGATGCGGCCACGACATTTCAGAGGTCGTCCAAACGACTATAGTTCAATAATTGAAAGTAACAAAAGCGTATAAGTTCTTGAAGTCAAACATGCTACCGAAATAATACGTGCCTATACTGGTATGTCAGTTCGTACTATAATTTGCACCACGCTAAAGAAAAAAAACTTATTTGATTTGCCATAAACTTAAACATTACACTCGCAATACAAGACTTAAAACTATTTAACCACTTAACTTACACATTAATTTTTCGTTCCAGGTGGTACAAAAAAGGAAAATTTTTGGCGTGATAAAGTATTTACGCATTCCTTGTAATAACTTAATCCATTCAGACCCATCGTACACAATCGTGTGTATTGCGCACGTATAGATAATTTTTGGTGTGTACAGCACACTGTGAATCGCAATGTACAATGATCTTACCTGTGGGTAAATTATTCGCAAACCGTCATAGGCCTNTGCTACCGAAATAATACGTGCCTATACTGGTATGTCAGTTCGTACTATAATTTGCACCACGCTAAAGAAAAAAAAACTTATTTGATTTGCCATAAACTTAAACATTACACTCGCAATACAAAGTCAAGACTTAAAACTATTTAACCACTTAACTTACACATTAATTTTTCGTTCCAGGTGGTACAAAAAAGGAAAATTTTTGGCGTGATAAAGTATTTACGCATTCCTTGTAATAACTTAATCCATTCAGACCCATCGTACACAATCGTGTGTATTGCGCACGTATAGATAATTTTTGGGGNGTGTATTGCGCACGTATAGATAATTTTTGGTGTGTACAGCACACTGTGAATCGCAATGTACAATGATCTTACCTGTGGGTAAATTATTCGCAAACCGTCATAGGCCTACTTGTATAGGTCAAAATTGGTTTATATAACTGTAGCCGAACATTTAGCTTATAGTTAATTGGCTGCGACAATGAACAAGTATTGTGTCGACTAAGTACAGCCCGTATTACAAATTTTTTTTTGTTTGCAGCATCTGAAACCTTAAATTAAATTGGGTCTGAAAGGGTTTTAACGCTATGGAACGCAAGANTTTTTTTTTGTTTGCAGCATCTGAAACCTTAAATTAAATTGGGTCTGAAAGGGTTTTAACGCTATGGAACGCAAGAAAATAACTTCTATTTCTATTAGTAGGGCCAGTGACTTTTCGCGTAAAAATCGGAGCACACAGTAGACTTCAATACTATATACACACACCTCAGCTGTTGTTATACCTCCATTGGCTGCTGGTGCCGTGTCCGTCTTTGACCAAGCCACTCAGGACTAAGTAACTCCGACACTGAACCTTCGTGATTCGTGCGCAAGCGGTTAACACGGGCCAGAACATTTTTTAGCCAATCAAAGAAGCTGGACGACCCTACAGTGCTTTGGACTGTATCTTGTCTCGAAATCTTTTCGCGAAATATCACTGCCCCTATCTATTAGTCTACGACACCAGCAGGAAACAATTATAATATTTTGGTGAGATAGCAGCAGTTAATAACATTGACCAGGAGAAAAACGTTGTACGTACTGGTGCTATAACTTCGGATCTTGTACAGCACTGACCACGATCTTACCTATTTCGCAACACGTCTTAAGTGAACGAGGATACTCGGGATAATAAGTTAAGGGGTTAACATGCTTTGTTGCGAACTTAGTTCTAACTGGAAGCCTGCTTGCAGGTGTGTACCGTAACATGTACGCAATTAACGATCAGTAAAATTTTTTTTCACATGTCGATTTCAAAAGTGCTCACTTTACCGCGAACAGCCTTTATCACCCCTGGTGATTGCTAATCAATCCTTGATTATATTCGGTAGTTATTTTATTACAGTCCACGAGCCGTCCATGCAACATTTTTNGTGATTGCTAATCAATCCTTGATTATATTCGGTAGTTATTTTATTACAGTCCACGAGCCGTCCATGCAACATTTTTTATTCTTACACAACACTTTGATACGGAGTGTTGTATAATAGTTATATAAGTGGCGTGTCTATTGGGTTTATCTTACCTCCTTGGGCAATTTTTTCTGCTCCCGTATATGTCAGCGGCGACTTTTTTGATGTCTGCAGCAATCGTATAAGTGACACGTGTCTCTGCTATTCCGCCCGGGACACAACTCTCTATTCCGGNTTTTTGATGTCTGCAGCAATCGTATAAGTGACACGTGTCTCTGCTATTCCGCCCGGGACACAACTCTCTATTCCGGGACCAGTGCAACCACATCTATGGTATATTTGTTTTTCTCGTGTTTCATGCTTCTTTTCATTCATGATATATGGCATCTGTCTCTCGAAATGTTGTCGCTCGACCTTGCGTAACTACAGTTGAGACAGAGACAGGCTCGGAGTGCAGTTGCTGCGCGTTTCTTTATGTCGAATATTGTTGTTTTATNTAACTACAGTTGAGACAGAGACAGGCTCGGAGTGCAGTTGCTGCGCGTTTCTTTATGTCGAATATTGTTGTTTTAGCTTCTCTTAGGGTCAGGACATATTTACGGTATATCAAGCACGCCTATCTCCACCTCTCAATGAGCATCAATTCTGTTGATCTGTGTAGTCCCATTCACCAAAGTCCTGTTGGTCCTCAATACGCCGGAGATNCTCAATGAGCATCAATTCTGTTGATCTGTGTAGTCCCATTCACCAAAGTCCTGTTGGTCCTCAATACGCCGGAGATGTTTACTGTAACCAGAGTAGATAAGTGCACATAGACGAAATGTTCCCGGGGGGGGGGAGGTTCTTTTACGTAGTAGTACCCATTCTCTGATTGGCCGCGCGAGGTTCTCGCAACCGGCATTGCGTCTGATTGGTTACTGCGTGCTGCGGAAGGTTCCTTATTGGCTGGGCTGCCTCCTGGCGAGTGTATCACCAAGCGCTGATTGGATAACGGCGTTCCGACATGCTGCTGGCTGGTGACGCCATTTTGCGGGCGTGCGCGGCCCGAGTTCGTGGAACAAGAGGATGTTTCACCGCTGTAATCTTAAGTATTCTGTGACTGTACTGCATAACGTTAACTATAGTCTATTCACGAGTTTTTTCACACTGTTTGAATCAAACCCTTGAAAATTACTCCACATTTACGACGTGATTTGTTGTTTCCTTAATACGTCATGTATTACAAGTGTTTTATACATAAAAGTACAGAATTCAGAGTTAACTTGAATTTTTACTTATATTTAAAATTTATATTATATTATTAAATATATAATTGATAATTGAATAAAACAGTCAGAAAGTAGTTGTGTTGGTAATAACTCGTAGAAATAGTTTTTATGCAAAACAATNTTGATAATTGAATAAAACAGTCAGAAAGTAGTTGTGTTGGTAATAACTCGTAGAAATAGTTTTTATGCAAAACAATAATAGACTGAACCCCGCACGAATGCGGTGAGTTGTCCCTTTGGTGGTTTAATTTTACTATAATCAGCTAATCTTTGTTAGCATGAGGCGGAGGAATATACCGGACGTAGAACTTTTACAGAGCTTTAGAAAAAGTTGGAATTAAACGTGAGTGGAAGTAATTTAAAATGAATGTTCTGCTGCAGGGGCTGAGTGCTGCGGAGCCGCGGCGACCATCTTGGATGACGTCAAGTGGCAACCTCCTGCTCTGTAATTCCTGACCAATGGTGGCTATATTGGATGTCCCCACTTCATGCTCTTGCATTCCGAGTGCGGGTTTTCTCAGTTTCTTCCCGATATCCTTTATTTTCTCACGCTTTCTCATTCCTTCGTATTGGATGTCCCNAAAAATAAGGCGCACACTAAGAAATTATTCGCAAATTTACTATACGAGTGTATAAGCAGAGTGAGAAAGCGCGAATGGTAATTTCTCAAACATTCGTGCTAGCGTTCCTACATTTGCTCAGGAAACAGTCAAATGCGTAGGGAAGTTCCCAACTTTGTGTAGTAGCGACGCTAAACATTCCATATTCGTAATCAGATGTGTGGTATTATTCCCATAAGATATGTAGGTTGAAAATTCTCAATTCAGTTTAGGAAGTCTACCACGATTTTTTTTTTTTTTTAAGAATGTGTATGTATTCACATTGATCTTTTGATAGATAGAATATTTCAAGACCAGTTGTACCCCAAAACGCTTTTGTTCACATGCACTTTCGTGATTGGATGATTTTAAATGTCGCGTGACTCAAGTGTCTGCCCGTGAATCATGGACGTTCAGTATCGGAGTACTTTATCACGATTGGCCCAGTCGAATAAGAACATGTATTCTCGAGTACACACGCGACCAATAACCAAAGGAAGTTGTGGTTGTGGACGTAGGGTATTGAACTCTAGCATGGCCGAAAATATTTATAAGAAGAACACCTGTCCCTACTTTTATGTAAATGTAGGTACATTTCGCATATTCTTTTGTAGCTCTAGGCTGTTCAGTTATTTGTGTGCTCGGACCACAACTGCTTACCCATTGCCTGCCGTCATGATGAGAGTCAGTTTTTTTTTTATTCGACGTGCTTGCACACGATACGCAGGGACACGCGAATTTCGCGAAAAGATTTTCGCACACGATATGTTTAAATACCCTACGGACATGCAAGCCGTTTTCTTTTGCTTTTTGGTTGGCGTGTCAATGTGGGAAGACATTTTCCTACTTGGCTTGCCAATCAGAATTAGGTTAAGTACTCCGATACTCTAAGTCTGCGATTCGCAGATGCACGTCTTATACTCCTAACACNGCCAATCAGAATTAGGTTAAGTACTCCGATACTCTAAGTCTGCGATTCGCAGATGCACGTCTTATACTCCTAACACATAAATCATCCAACCGCAAAAGTGTACCTGAGCTAAAGTATCACGAAGTACATCTGGTCACGGTATCTTTTCGGGAAAATCAGGTGTCCCTATAGTGATACGGCCACTGAGTGAATAACTACACAGAAGCTGTCAAGACCTCGTTGTTAAGAGCCACCCAATTCCCTCTCAATTACACAGAGATTAAACGACGTAGCGATTCCTCTGATATGGGCGTACTCGTTCTCTGACTGGTTGCGCGAGGGCCTGGGAACGGGCCTGGTGTCTTATTGGCTACCGCGCGCTGCAAAAGTTTCCCTATTGGTTACGATATCGGCCGGCAACTTAGTTACCAGAGAGATAAGCGAAACTTCGCGAAAAGATTTCAAGACAAGTTATATGTATTTTAAACCAGCATATGATCGTTTACCTATCTTGATTGGCTGCATTCCTTTTTGACACGTTGTTCACTGTCTGCACACGAATCACGTAGTAGCCGTGCCGATGTTGCCGGATCCTGAGTGGTCCGGTAAAACATGAAAACGCCTTCTCAAGCAGACAGCAACCAATGGCAATAGACAAACCGCTGTTGGTTGCTTGTAGTATTGAAGTCTACCGTGTACTCATATTTTCCAGCGATTTTTCCACTGATTGGCGAATGGCGCGTTCCGAAAGGTTTGCTGGCTAGTGACGCCATTTTGGAGGCGTGTGCGGCTGGAGTTAGCGGAACAAGTGGCCATTTCATTTCTGTATTCTTACCTACTCTGTGATGCGGCCACGACATTTCAGAGGTCGTCCAAACGACTATAGTTCAATAATTGAAAGTAACAAAAGCGTATAAGTTCTTGAAGTCAAACATGCTACCGAAATAATACGTGCCTATACTGGTATGTCAGTTCGTACTATAATTTGCACCACGCTAAAGAAAAAAAACTTATTTGATTTGCCATAAACTTAAACATTACACTCGCAATACAAGACTTAAAACTATTTAACCACTTAACTTACACATTAATTTTTCGTTCCAGGTGGTACAAAAAAGGAAAATTTTTGGCGTGATAAAGTATTTACGCATTCCTTGTAATAACTTAATCCATTCAGACCCATCGTACACAATCGTGTGTATTGCGCACGTATAGATAATTTTTGGTGTGTACAGCACACTGTGAATCGCAATGTACAATGATCTTACCTGTGGGTAAATTATTCGCAAACCGTCATAGGCCTACTTGTATAGGTCAAAATTGGTTTATATAACTGTAGCCGAACATTTAGCTTATAGTTAATTGGCTGCGACAATGAACAAGTATTGTGTCGACTAAGTACAGCCCGTATAACAGATTTTTTTTTTGTTTGCAGCATCTGAAACCTTAAATTAAATTGGGTCTGAAAGGGTTTTAACGCTATGGAACGCAAGAAAATAACTTCTATTTCTATTAGTAGGGCCAGTGACTTTTCGCGTAAAAATCGGAGCACACAGTAGACTTCAATACTATATACACACACCTCAGCTGTTGTTATACCTCCATTGGCTGCTGGTGCCGTGTCCGTCTTTGACCAAGCCACTCAGGACTAAGTAACTCCGACACTGAACCTTCGTGATTCGTGCGCAAGCGGTTAACACGGGCCAGAACATTTTTTAGCCAATCAAAGAAGCTGGACGACCCTACAGTGCTTTGGACTGTATCTTGTCTCGAAATCTTTTCGCGAAATATCACTGCCCCTA
>NQII01006521.1:67560-120516 GCA_002778355.1 Clitarchus hookeri
CTTCTCTTAGGGTCAGGACATATTTACGGTATATCAAGCACGCCTATCTCCACCACTCAATGAGCATCAATTCTGTTGATCTGTGTAGTCCCATTCACCAAAGTCCTGTTGGTCCTCAATACGCCGGAGATGTTTACTGTAACCAGAGTAGATAAGTGCACATAGACGAAATGTTCCCGGGGGGGGGGAGGTTCTTTTACGTAGTAGTACCCATTCTCTGATTGGCCGCGCGAGGTTCTCGCAACCGGCATTGCGTCTGATTGGTTACTGCGTGCTGCGGAAGGTTCCTTATTGGCTGGGCTGCCTCCTGGCGAGTGTATCACCAAGCGCTGATTGGATAACGGCGTTCCGACATGCTGCTGGCTGGTGACGCCATTTTGCGGGAGTGCGCGGCCCGAGTTCGTGGAACAAGAGGATGTTTCACCGCTGTAATCTTAAGTATTCTGTGACTGTACTGCATAACGTTAACTATAGTCTATTCACGAGTTTTTTCACACTGTTTGAATCAAACCCTTGAAAATTACTCCACATTTACGACGTGATTTGTTGTTTCCTTAATACGTCATGTATTACAAGTGTTTTATACATAAAAGTACAGAATTCAGAGTTAACTTGAATTTTTACTTATATTTAAAATTTATATTATATTATTAAATATATAATTGATAATTGAATAAAACAGTCAGAAAGTAGTTGTGTTGGTAATAACTCGTAGAAATAGTTTTTATGCAAAACAACTCACCGCACGAATGCGGTGAGTTGTCCCTTTGGTGGTTTAATTTTACTATAATCAGCTAATCTTTGTTAGCATGAGGCGGAGGAATATACCGGACGTAGAACTTTTACAGAGCTTTAGAAAAAGTTGGAATTAAACGTGAGTGGAAGTAGTTTAAAATGAATGTTCTGCTGCAGGGGCTGAGTGCTGCGGAGCCGCGGCGACCATCTTGGATGACGTCAAGTGGCAACCTCCTGCTCTGTAATTCCTGACCAATGGTGGCTATATTGGATGTCCCCACTTCATGCTCTTGCATTCCTAGTGCGGGTTTTCTCAGTTTCTTCCCGATATCCTTTATTTTCTCACGCTTTCTCATTCCTTCGTATTGGATGTCCCNAGTGCGGGTTTTCTCAGTTTCTTCCCGATATCCTTTATTTTCTCACGCTTTCTCATTCCTTCGTATTGGATGTCCCCACTTCACGCTCTTGCACTCCGTGTGTGGGGAGGGGGTGGTTTATCAGAGTCCTACCAGATGTCCAAAATCCATGCTGTTGCATTCAGCATAGGGTTTTTCTCAGAGTCCTCCCGATCTCCTTCATTATCTCACGCTCTCTCAATCCTTCTTATCGGATGTTCCCACTTCACGCTCTTGCATTCTGTGTGGAGGGTTTTCTCCATGCTAACCCTCCCAAGTCCCAGCAAGGATGCCAGGGATTTCTCCGTGCTACCCCTTCCAAGTTTGCGGGGTTTTCTCCTTGCTATCCCTTCCACTTGTGGAGGGTTTCATCCACGCTATCCCACCCAGGTCCCTGCCAGAATGCCAGGCTATCCCTCCAGGCTCTCCGCCAGGACGCCAGGGTTTTCTCCATGCTATCCCTCCCATGTCCCTACCATAACGCCAGAGTTTTCTCCGTGACATCCCGCCAAGGTCCCCACCATTACACTGGGGTTTTCTACGTGCCATCCCTCCCACGTCCCCGCCAGGATTCCAGGGTTCCCTCCTTTCTAACCCTCCCAGCTACCCGCCAGGACACCAGACTATCCCCCCCCCAGGTACCCATCAGGATGCCAGGTTTTTCTCTGTGCTATCCCACCCGAATCCTTGCCAGAACGCCAGGGTTTTCTCGATCTCCTTTATTTTCTCATGCTCTCTCTTCATAGCATGGGCATCAACTCCGAAAGTGAATAGGACCGCAGGGTCAAGTAAGCCCTAGGCTCACTTATAAGCATATTTGGCTGTAATTTCCGAACCGTTTAAGACACAGCCACCTAATTCATAACATAGACATCACCCCCGACAAGTAAAAATACCGCAGGATCAAGTTTGTCCTAAGCTTACTTATAAGCATAGTTGGCTTTAATTTCCTAACCGTTTAACGACGTTAGTCGCCGACTTCCTACTTTTGTGGTCCTAGGCTCGATCCCAGCCCCCGCAATGAAGGGGGGGGGGANAACGACGTTAGTCGCCGACTTCCTACTTTTGTGGTCCTAGGCTCGATCCCAGCCCCCGCAATGAAGGGGGGGGGGATTTTTGGACGTTAGTGTTCTCATGTGGGGAGTGTGTGGAGCGCCGCAGTGGTGTGTGGGTTTTCTCGGTGTTCTCCCGTATCCTCCACAACCTTCATTCCTGCGCCTCCACCCACATCTCGTCTCACCTCTTACATTCTTCGGGCTTGCCGGGGCGACGGTTCTGTTCCTCGGGTAGGACAGCCGAATCCTATTAGCGCCAGCAAAACTCTCATACAAACATGACTAGAGGCACCCGTTTTTCGTGAAAATATTTCAGGGCAAATTTTATTCCAAAGCGATTAAGTTCAGAAACACTTTCGTGATTGGATCGTTTGAATTTTNAAAATATTTCAGGGCAAATTTTATTCCAAAGCGATTAAGTTCAGAAACACTTTCGTGATTGGATCGTTTGAATTTTTACAAATGTTATCTGTCTACCCGCGAATCACGGACGGTCAGTATCGGAGAAACTTAATTCTTATTGGCTCACTCGTGTAACAAACTGTCTTCACACAAATACAAGTGGCCAATAGTAAAATGAATACTGCAAGTGTGCACATGGGATACTGAAGTCCAGCTTCCGCCTAAATCTTTTCGCGAAAAACAAGTGGCCCTATACATGACACTGCTTCAGGCGGGAACAACCTGTGGGTTTATTCACACCATGAATAGAAACGCAGTGTTGGGATAGATTTTAAACATTTTACTTTATTGTTACTTTTGTGATTGGGTCAATCGTTTCCTGACACGCCCACCAGGACCATGAATCAGTAATACACGGAGGGACGGTCTTTGTTTTCAACATGTTCTATAAATTCTCTTGAATACAATTTTTCAACTAGCACTGCAAATTATTAAAACAGCATAAATATTAAGTGTAGTTTCTTAATACAGTAATTTATGTTCATCACAGCTACAAAAATATATGAATGTAAGTATTTCATGCAAAGTAAATATATATAATCTTAGAATTTTTTTTGGCTGTGGTTTTGACTAACTATTTTCGCATCGTGTATAGTTTGCAGGGGTTTAAAAAAAGTTACAAAAATTAATTACAATTTTTAAAATAAAATATTTGCGGAAAATATGTCACTTGCCTTAAAATATTTATTGAATGCAGCTGCATGTGCGAAAGTCTTCCAAAAATTTGAATTATTAATAATTCAATTTCTATGGAATTCAATCCAGGGAAGTGCATGTGAACACTTTCTGTATTCAAATAGTTGAATTCAATAGGTTGAATTTAAAAAATATTTGATATTGTGAAATCACTTTTAGAGGCCCTAAGCACAATCGACTTTGGTGCCTTCATATAAGATTGAAAGCGTAAACAATAAAACGTAAACATAAATTTTATTTTTTATGAAATGCAACAAAACTACGCTATGAATGTAAAGAATGTTTATTTTTGTAACTTACAGTTCAATTTATATTTTAAAGGTTTTTTCTTATGTTTTGTAATTGCAAAGCCTTTAACAGATATTCTAAAACTAATCTTACGTAACACTCTACCTTTATACTTATTACAGATCATGGATCCATTTTTGTGGAGCCTGTTTCAGCTGCACACGTTGCAACTTTGCAGCATGCAGTCCAAAATAAATCCGGCAAAGTAACATTTTTGCCGCGCCTCTCCTCCTCTTGATGCCCTAAGCACGTGCTCACATTGATAATGGTTAGGGGCAGTGATATTTCGCGAAAAGATTTCGAGACAAGATACAGTCCAAAGCACCGTAGGGTCATCCAGCTTCTTTGATTGACTAAAAAATGTACTGGCCCATGTTAACTGTTTGCACACGAATCACGAAGGTTCAGTGTCGGAGTTACTTAGTCCTGAGTGGCTTGGTCAAAGACGGACAGAGCACCAGCAGCCAATGGATGTATAACAACAGCTGAGGTGTATATAGTATTGATGTCTACTGTTTGCTCCGATTTTGACGCGAAAAGTCACTGCCTCTAGTCATAGGATTCTCTGCGACGTAATGTTGCGTCAGCAACACTCAAAGTGTAAATTACGCAAATGAACAAGANCTCTAGTCATAGGATTCTCTGCGACGTAATGTTGCGTCAGCAACACTCAAAGTGTAAATTACGCAAATGAACAAGATGAATTGTGTATTATTATACGTAGGGAAGAACGTTTTACTGGACCTCTTTCAACGCGGCAATATATTGGTAGAGAGCCGGCCAGTAATGAACGTTGTACAGTGTAGTGCGTCCGGTGTTGTGTGAACCAATAGAACGGCAGTAAATGAAACTACAGAGACCAATAGAACTGCTGGTCATGCAGTCGTGTATATGGGGGACCTACTTATAGCTTGTCCTAATCGTCAGTTAACCTGTACCGCACTTGAAGTGTTAAACTGCCTGCAGGCTAGACTCCTTGGGGGCTATGAATTGTCTTGTCTAAGTTCTCTGTTCATTGGCTACTGCCCCAGTGTGAAGCCAGTTTTACCTCAGGCCAGGTGGAATAGGATTCGGTTGAATGTTTCCTTGGAGGTATGTTACTGGATCATCGTTCAGCTGGGCGTGTCTAATGAACTGTTGTCCCATTTTAAACACGATAAATTTGTACACGTGTTTGAGGTCTAAGCTTGTCCCAAAATAAATCTGCGAAAATTTCCAGTCNTTTTAAACACGATAAATTTGTACACGTGTTTGAGGTCTAAGCTTGTCCCAAAATAAATCTGCGAAAATTTCCAGTCCCAAGAAATATTACGTTGCTGGTGTCTTCAAAGAATGTAAATTCATATTTGGCTAGAGCCTGTCATATATTCCTTGCGCATGAATTATTTTGCTATATGTCAGCGCCCGTAATTTTTTTTTCTCTTACCCTGCCTCCACGTGGACACAGAGTGCGTAAGAGATACTTAGGTGAAACTGTGGCACGTATTAAGAACTCCAGCAACACACACCAGCATAATTGCCTCACTGGCTAGCGATATGACGAAACGTCGTTCACCAANTTTTAAACACGATAAATTTGTACACGTGTTTGAGGTCTAAGCTTGTCCCAAAATAAATCTGCGAAAATTTCCAGTGCCAAGAAATATTACGGTGCTGGTGTCTTCAAAGAATGTGAATTCATATTTGGCTAGAGCCTGTCATATATTCCTTGCGCATGAATTATTTTGCTATATGTCAGCGCCCGTAATTTTTTTTTTATCTTACCCTGCCTCCACGTGGACACAGAGTGCGTAAGAGATACTTAGGTGAAACTGTATTAAGAACTCCAGCAACACACACCAGCATAATTGCCTCACTGGCTAGCGATATGACGAAACGTCGTTCACCAATCAGCTTCCAGGCCTCGCCCTGACCAATAGGGAATATTCCATTACGTCCAGTAGCCAGTCAGATCCGAGGCCCGTTTCCACTTCTTTGGGTGGCCAATTAGCGACCGAGTTTGCATACATCAAATGAACCACCGTGCCATTTCACTTGCGAATTACCTACCTATAGTTCATTCACGGTTACTTCCAACTTTTCTGAAGCACTGCAAAGGTTCTACTTCCCAGGTATTCGCCCGAGTCTAAAAACTTAATCGAGTCTAGAAAATTACCCCTAAGGGAAAACGCACTACATTCTTGCGTCCTCAGTGTATTAATTATTTTTTTTTTTTTTACAAAAATATGAACTATTTCTTACTAAGCATTACTAGACTGTTTGCTAGGATTCAACATACTGTACACATGTCCGACAGTTTCCTTTTCTTATTGGCTGTCATACATGTATGAATAGATACTACCCATTTTTACTGGACCAATTATAATTCTGATACTATAAAGCAGAACGTTCGTGATTGTTCTGCAAACAACTTAACCTAGTCAAAACCTTGTTCAATCAATCATAAAATATTAAACTAGCTAGAGTGTTGTCCAAGAATTGTTGGCTCAAAAAATTCTTGTGATTTTACATTATCTCTGAGCATTACCAACACGACTATTTCCTTTATTTGTTGATATTAATTATAAATGAAATATTATAAATAATATATAAAATAAAAGTAAACGTTTAATTATACCAAAAAAAATCTTTTTATGCTAAAACAAGTATTAAAACGCTTGTGATACATGACATAATTAGGAAACAACCACAAACATCATAATGGGGTAATATTTAAAAGGTTTGATTCAAAAAGTGTTTAGAAAGCGCGAATAGACTCTATTCTGTGACATGGTTGGAAATTTGAATCGACGTTCATTACTATTACAATTATTTTCAGTGGTTGAAAATATCATATTTTTCAATGTTCAATTAGGCTTAAATACAATCACAAAGCTTTGCAATTAAGTAATTCATTTTGTAGTTGAAAGGGAGGGGAATACCTACTACCAAGCAAAAACCTTAGGCTAAACTGTTAGGCGTTGTTACGTAAGCGTGCCATTGGTAAACAATACGAAATAAGCATCAAGGTTGCACAACATTTTCATTTGTTAGCGACAACAATCTCCACGCCGAAGAAAATAGCACAAGGTCACATATCTCTGAAGAAGGTCGCGTTAACCTACGTCAATAGCGTCACCGTGAAAACTATTTATTATGAAGTAGAGGCGCTTGAATAGCGACGCGGTGCAATTTTCGTCAAAAAATGGTTACAATCACTTTTCTCTCCCACGATGCACACTATCGCTAGGGCCACCTGTTACTCGCTAAGAGATTTCACGACTATGTAGTTGTACTTCAAAACACAGTTAGTTCAGAACCAACGTCGCGGTTGGATGATTCTAACTCGCACGCATCGTAAGTTTCTGTCAGTCAATCGCGGACGTTCAGCGTCAGGGTAACTTCATTCTGATTGCCCAGACGAGTAGAAAATGTCATCTCGCATACACATGCAGCCAATAGCCAAAGGAAATTTGAAAGCTTGCTCGTAAGAAGTTGAAGTCTGGTCTGTATACAGGTTGATTCTAAAATCATGGGACAAACACTGAGTGGTGGTAGAGCTCACTAAAACAAACAATTATTGTATAGGAATATATGGGCGGGAGTGACGCGTTGAGGCTCAAACACAAAAACATAACACATTAACGGAAACATAAAATGTTCATTAGCAGCATACTTAACGAGTGATTCCGTACAGAAAATGTTAAAGCAGTTGCTGGAAATGCATCCATCAACAGTCACGCATGCTTGGCGACCTCTACATATGGCGTGATTGGCTGACAATGGTGGCGTGCGTGAAATACCCGGCGTATTTGAATCTGTTCGCCAATCACTCCACCGACGCTACCAAACTTGCATTACTGTCGGTGGTAGCAATTTTGAGCAATTATTATAAACATTGCTGTAAAAAGGCATTTAGCGGCGACGTTGTAAATAAACAATGTGTTGCATTTCATGTGTTATTTATGTGTTTGTGGCTCAACGCGTCACTCCCGCCTATATATTCCTATACAATAATTGTTTGATTTCGTGAGCTCTACCAACCCTCAATTTTTGTCCCATGATTTTAGAATCACCCTGTAGATATGTTTTCTCGAAAAACAGGAGGCTCTACCTATTGCTAGGGAAACCCGAATTTCGCTGAAAGATTTCCGTGCATGCTAGATTTCAATACCCTAAAGGCGTGCAAGCAGTTTTTTTTCTTTTGCTTATTGTTAGCGTGTCTTTGTGAGAAGACATTTTCCTACTTGACTGGCCAATCACAATTAGGTTACTCTGATACTCCACTTCTGTGATTCGCGGGCAGAAGAAACCTAAGACGTGTAACACGTAAATCATCGAACCAAAAAAGCGGATCTGAGATACAGTGTTATGAAATACAACTGGTCACGAAATATTTTCGCGAAAATCAGGTGTCTGTACCTATCGCAAGGGATCCTGAAAATTTCGTGTTATTATTCAGCACTGCGCTAGAGTTCACAGAAGGCCTACTATGTCTACCACAGACACGTCGGTAATTGTCAATTGGCCAGAACCTTGTTAAAAAGCCATCTTGATTGTGACAGGACCGCATATGATTCGCTCACACCAACATGAAGTGTTTGTTTATTCATTGGCACGGAGCTAACCAGTGCGCGTCAAGTGTAATGTGGACCAAGGACCAACTTAAGAAAAAATACACGTGTTTAAAGTCTAACTTGTCTGCGAACGATATCGCGAATTTTGCCTATCGCCAAGCTACTGTCGATCTCAGAGCTCAGCTGAAATATATCGTCATGCGTTTTCGTGTAACCTGTCAGAAAGAGAGAGGGGAGTGTGTGTTGGTGGATTGTAACACTGAAGGAAAAGGAAGGGAGAAAGATCAATTCAGACATGTTTTTAATCACGTGGTCCAGTTTTACTAGAATACGACGAACAGAAAACGCGGTAACTAACTGTGGCCTACATCCTGTATATAGTCCTTGCAAACAGAAATTAAGGGATAAAGTTGGACGCCATTTTGGATTTCCAAGTTTTTTACCATTACTTATGTGAGATATTAATTTTTGAAAATGGTACTGTGTCAGGTCATAGATATTGTTTAATTTAATTTTAGGAGAAAAATATCGTTTGGCTTATTGTACTACTATATTTTCATTAGTCATTCTCAGAAAACAATCAATAATTAATCCCTAGTTATTCCACAAGGTAAACAAATGAAGGTTGTCCACTGATACTGGGGCCGCGGTGGTGTACTGGTTAGACTACTCGCCTCCCACAAAGGCGAACCGGGTTCGATTCCCGGCGGGGTCTCCCCTGGATTTTCGCAGGTGGGAATTGTGCCGGACAATGTCGCTGGTCGGCAGATTTTCTCTGGAATTTCCCGTTTCCACCGCCCTTGTATTCCGGCGCTGCTCCATTCTCACCTAGCTTCACCCTCATCGACTCTCAAGTCCTCGATAAGAGCAAGCAAATATCGTCACTCACTCCATTGATATTAGAGTTATTCAAACATCTGAATGATGTATACTATGGCTTGTCAAGTGATAAGTTTCGATAATAAATGCTGTTAACATCACAGTTATATCTGTCCCACCCCCTTAATACTCTCCGTAGCTAACCCACAGAGATATGAACAAGAGTTCAGTAAACAAACGTTTTATTCAAGAACATCTCAATCTTTTTGGGCGATGTCTGCTTACGAATTGCTTCGCCCCTCTTATTTAGTCTATTGGGGGCTTCTTATTCTCTTATTTCTGTCTACCATCAACTTATATTCTCCATTATCCTTCTTTATTTCTCATACTTTCTTCATTATTACTTATAACTCGTAAACTACTGTCAATATGTGTGTTGTAAAACCATGTTTAGGAGTAGCGAAATTTCGCGAAAAGACCTCAAGGCAAGTTGAACTTTAAAACACTGTAGGGTCGTTTACCTATCTTGATTGGCTGAATTACTTTTTGACACGTGCTAACCGTCTGCAAACGAATCACGTAGGAGCCGAGCCTACGTTGCCGAATTCTGAGTGGCTCGGTCAAATATGAAAACGCCTTCTCAAGCAGACAGCAACCAATGGCAGTAGAAAAACTGATGTTGGATGCTTATAGTATTAAAGTCTACCATGTATTAGTTTTTTTTTTAAGCGAAAAATTACTAGCTCTTAACATATTTAAATAGAATATTTTGACATTAATTAGAAGTCATTGCTNGAAAAACTGATGTTGGATGCTTATAGTATTAAAGTCTACCATGTATTAGTTTTTTTTTAAGCGAAAAATTACTAGCTCTTAACATATTTAAATAGAATATTTTGACATTAATTAGAAGTCATTGCTTATTATTATTTCCTTTTGGGCTTGGGAATTAGTTGATTGGTCACTAGCTATTAGCCTATGCATGGCTTGACCACAGAATACTTTAGAATACAGAGGTGAAACAGCCGGTTCTTCCGCGAACTCCCACCGCACACGCCAGCAAAATGGCGCCACTTGCCCCAACATATCGGAACGCCGTTCACCAACCAGCGCCTGGCAACACACACGCCAACCGGTAACCAAGACAATAGGGAAACTTTAACTGCACGCAGTAGCCAATCAGAAACAAGGTCCACGTCGATAGACTCGCGCGGCCAATCAGTTGAAAGGGCGTGTGCCCACATCAAAGGAACAGCTACTCCATTTCGTCGGTGTGTTAATCTACTCTGCGCCTTTACTTAAGTATCAATTTGGCAACAACGTAAGCTCAAGGCTAAACTTATCCACTATAACAATCAACTGAAAGATAAAATTATTAAAAAAAAAACATGCAAGTCATAAGTAACTAGCCACGGAACGAGCATCACACCATTATCAACATTATTACGCCATTAGACAACACTGTCATTACTGAGAGCCTACAAGAAGGTAACCTAGGAAAAGACTGCACGCCACTTCAGTGTGTTGATGGTGCAAACTATGGCGGTGAGGCGTAAAATGCGCTTGCTATGGGTTATCTTCNTGCACGCCACTTCAGTGTGTTGATGGTGCAAACTATGGCGGTGAGGCGTAAAATGCGCTTGCTATGGGTTATCTTGAGGCTCATGTGATTATAAACCCCGTATATCTGAAGAAAAAAATTGCCACCCGCTTATGCTGTGAGTTAGAATTGAGTCGCAGTTTTTGAAATCTCTAGTTTTGTTCTTTAAACAAATTACTAGCGACCTGCAAAATGCGCGTTGTTTAGAAGCTGCAGACGAAACTCAAAGACGTCGTATGCTTCCTTGTCTTCTGCCATTGGCCGAAAACTCNTGCACGCCACTTCAGTGTGTTGATGGTGCAAACTATGGCGGTGAGGCGTAAAATGCGCTTGCTATGGGTTATCTTCAGGCTCATGTGATTATAAACCCCGTATATCTGAAGAAAAAAATTGCCACCCGCTTATGCTGTGAGTTAGAATTGAGTCGCAGTTTTTGAAATCTCTAGTTTTGTTCTTTAAACAAATTACTAGCGACCTGCAAAATTCGCGTTGTTTAGAAGCTGCAGACGAAACTCAAAGACGTCGTATGCTTCCTTGTCTTCTGCCATTGGCCGAAAACTCGTGTGGGACGCCCCATAGACGCTTCCAGCCGCCAGTAGTTACGGTTCAGCGGTTGAGCAACAGANCGCGTTGTTTAGAAGCTGCAGACGAAACTCAAAGACGTCGTATGCTTCCTTGTCTTCTGCCATTGGCCGAAAACTCGTGTGGGACGCCCCATAGACGCTTCCAGCCGCCAGTAGTTACGGTTCAGCGGTTGAGCAACAGATCTGCATTAGCGAGAGCACGCAGGTTTATTGACGCAGTACATTTTGCAGCGGCCAATGAAAATACGAATTGTCCTCATGTAGGAATAGGGCAGTGAAGTCTAGCATGTTACCAAATAATAACGCGAATTTTGCACGTCTGCTAATTACTGAACAAATCCCCATTCGGTTATTTATGAAATGAACACACTTCCCACGACAAACGAATGGCACTTTCAAGATACCAAGCGCATGAAAAATATTTCTGGAATCTACCAACATAATAAAATAACTTCATTTTCACTTTGCTGTATTGGAAAACGTACTTCTTGGTTACGTGCGAAACCAGAATAGAAAACTGCGACAATTTGTGCAGAACATGCGTTACAAATGTAATATAGTGATCCCGCTTTTACTGTCGCAGAAAATCGATCAGAAGCCTTGGCCAAACATTACTCAGTTCGAAAGACTTTTGTAGCTACTTGGTAGATTGCTGCAGCTGTGACGCCTCAAAGGTATCCGCCTGTTATCAACGAGAGACGCGATACGCAGCGACCTTCGCACGAGGATGTAGTAGTTATCGCGCGCCTTTATCGACAACCAGGTTAAAGCGAAAGTCCGTAAGGGCGCGTGCTCAATTCTGGTTACTTCAGTACAGTTCCAACTTTAAATTAGAAATATCTACCACTGTAGACGTAAAAGTATTATTCCATTTTCTCACCAGTCGTGTAAAAAATTTTTTTTTTGTTTCACCATTAGTTTTGATAAACATCTGCAAGGAATTTAAGAGTGGGCACTCATTTTTGTTTATTTTATTGCAGATTATTTCAGAAGCAATTATAAAACAAGTAATTTCCATATTTATCCGTGGTGACCGTCTTCATGTGGGCGTTAAGATAACCGAGCTACAGTAATATTTTAAGCGGATATACAGTATAGACACTTTCAGGGATGATGGACAAGGGCACCAGCGTCCATTTAAGATAGAGAAACCCGGTCTGAAAACGCCTCCGTCGAACGTTATGGGGCCGCGGTGGTGTAGCGGTCAGTGTACTCGCCTTCCACCAAGGCGAACCGGGTCCAATTCCCGGCGAGGTGGCTCCTGGATTTTTGCACGTGGGAATCGTGCTGGACATTGCCGCTGGTCGGTGGGGTTTTCTCGGGGATCTCCCGTTTACCCCCCCCNCCCCCCTTGCATTCCGGCGCGGCTCCATACTCACCTCGCTTCGCCCTCATCGGCTCTCAAGACCTCGATGTTAAGAGCACTCACTCACAACTGATGCTGTGTTAGAATGCTTATTACATTGGAATACAACAACAGCGGGGGCATTTTGGAGGAATGTGCTACTTTCAGTGTAAAGTACTAAAATTACCTTTAAGTGTGAAAACCAGGATAAACTTCCTTACCCGAGCCGGGAATCGTGATCGATGCCTGAAGGGTGACAGTTAAGCATTCCAACACCGATGCCATTAGTCTCCCAACACGTCTTTTAGGCATAGGAGAACGAATGGTACACTGATGCACGGTGGATGGCATGCGTAGGGACACTAAAATTTCACGAAAAGATTTCCGCACAAGCTGGACTTCAATACCCTAGGGGCATACCAACAGTTTTATTTTGCTTATTGGTGGCGTGTCATTGTAAGAAGATCTTCCCCTACTTAACTGGCCAATCAGAAATAGGTAACTTCAATACTGTGAGTCTGTGACTCGCGGGCATACACCTAAGACGCGTAACACGGAAACCATCCAATCACGAANTAACTTCAATACTGTGAGTCTGTGACTCGCGGGCATACACCTAAGACGCGTAACACGGAAACCATCCAATCACGAAAGTGTATCTCAGCTAAAGTGTTATGAAATACAACTGGTCGTGAAATCTTTACGAGAAATTCGTGTGTCCCTTCTAGAGACCTGCAAAATTCGCGTTATTCTTTGGTGACATGCTATACTTCACCATTCTATATTTGCTTGAGCGCAGTTCGTGATTTCATTGGTTACTGGCAACTTTACGATGTNAACTTCAATACTGTGAGTCTGTGACTCGCGGGCATACACCTAAGACGCGTAACACGGAAACCATCCAATCACGAACGTGCATCTCAGCTAAAGTGTTATGAAATACAACTGGTCGTGAAATCTTTACGAGAAATTCGTGTCCCCCTTCTAGAGACCTGCAAAATTCGCGTTATTCTTTGGTGCCATGCTATACTTCACCATTCTATATTTGCTTGAGCGCAGTTCGTGATTTCATTGGTTACTGGCAACTTTACGATGTAATTTACTCGTGTGGCCGCTTTGCTAGAGATTAGTCGTTCAACCGTTNTAATTTACTCGTGTGGCCGCTTTGCT
Organism: Clitarchus hookeri; assembly: GCA_002778355.1. Classification (NCBI taxonomy): domain Eukaryota; kingdom Metazoa; phylum Arthropoda; class Insecta; order Phasmatodea; family Phasmatidae; genus Clitarchus; species Clitarchus hookeri. Next base: position 81,266 of record NQII01006521.1, read on the forward strand.
AGAGATTAGTCGTTCAACCGTTGAGGCTTTACTATTGGCTGAAGGCGTTCTTGGATCGTGTCACACAAGTTGTTGGCCAATGGTAGAAGTCACACGAGCCTACAACATCTTGGAGTTCAGTCTGCACTTCCAAAATAACGCGAATTTCGCACGTCCCTGGTCCCTGCGTATAGGTGGCTCGTGTCTTGCTTGCCTAGGGAGAGTCTGCAAACATGTGTAGTCCGCAAAGTGCCCAGTGACGTCACATGTAATGTCTCTAGTGTGACCAGTGTTAAGGGTTGTAAGAGATGCGCGACACGTAGCAGGTAAGATCAGGATGGCAGCAGGGGAGTGGCGCAGGCACGCATGCCTTGGACACCCCTGAGTGGGCGTGTATCACAAACAAGCGATCCGTGCCCCCAGCGAGCGCTGATAAGCGCCAGACCGATGGAAATCTCCACGCGGCCAGAGGAAAACTTGGCTGCTTCGCTGCGGTATTGAGCGGCTGCTGATAGTGCCGCCGACCGCCAGCCTCTGCTAAGGCTTGTACACAAGGAGCGCTGTGAGCAGTGGAGCGCGCCATCTTCTCTGTGCGAGAAAATAATATCTCCTATTGTTTGCAATATGGCTGACATGCGGATCGTTTCGTAAACGCCGATTACCACAAAGCTGGAACACCACAAAGCTGGAACACCCACTTCGTCGACGAAACACCCACTTCGTCGACGAAACACCCACTTCGTCGACGAAACACCCACTTCGTCGACGAAACACCCACTTCGTCGAAGAAACACCCACTTCGTCGACGAAACACCCACTTCGTCGACGAAACACCCACTTCGTCGACGAAACACCCACTTCGTCGACGAAACACCCACTTCGTCGACGAAACACCCACTTCGTCGACGAAACACCCACTTCGTCGACGAAACACCCACTTCGTCGACGAAACACCCACTTCGTCGACGAAACACCCACTTCGTCGAAACACCCACTTCGTCGAAACACCCACTTCGTCGAAACACCCACAACACCGAAGCACAATTATGCCGAAACAGCCTCTTAGAATACCAAGATTACAGAAATGAAACATCCCCTTCGCCGTGATTTCAGCCATATACGCCAGAAAAACATGGGGTGTGGCTGTGTCGAGGACACGGCGGTTTGTTTTACGTGAATACGTCTACGTTTTTACGTTCCCAGCACCGCTTCACTCGATCATATGGGGTTTCATGAGTATCATTGGATTGCTCTTGAGATGCTCTTTCCAACCGTATATGATTTTGGTTTTTCCTCTTGGCTTTTTGACGAGTATAGGCCGACATTGTGTTAAGTTTTCAATTTTTTTACTTTAAACTCATACAATTTCACCATAACCACGCCACATAAATGTTTTAAGCACTCAATCGATTGTTCTCTACGAGAGCTGTTGATTAAAACTTAAACGAGCGTCTTAGCTACTCCGCGTCAAAAGTTATACTACGCGGAAATTATCAGACGCGGCGAAACGAACTCAAAATGGCGGTGACCCCGCCCCTGCCACGCACGACGCTTCGCGGTCTTCGCTTAACGTAACAAATTCTTTGATCCTTTGGCAATCGAGTGGTGTAATTGAATTTTAGATGTATACGATAGATTCAGAGCTGCAATGCCAAACTGTATACCCCGATTTGGTTATCATTAGATTTTCTGGATTGCCCACTATAGTCGCAAATTTAAAGACGTATTCACGTCAAAAATAGCATTACGGGCGAGCAGCACATCCGTCAGTCACACCCTAGCAACTTGCTTGCCAGTCGGTTGCACAGCCAATAGGGATATTTTTTTGTAACATGCAATTGCCAATCACACACAGAGCCTGTTTCCAGAGCCTCGCGCTGCGAATCAGCGAGTGGGACTGCCTCAACGTTTCACTTCTGTAGCTTTATACGTATTCATTCTGTGATACCACACAGATGAAACACCACAATGCCTACGTAAACACTACAGCTTTGAATGCAATAACGTTTAACTGCTACAACGACGAACATTGTACAGCCGCAACATACAATACGTACCACAAGCGCCAATATAAGATGAAACCGAAAACACGGTGACGATAAAATACCACAATTCCAAAAATATTTCGTTATGCAACTACAAACGGGGCACATTGAAAACAACTAAGTGCCGTTTAAGTCACTTCTATAATTATATTTCGTGTTATAGCTATCAGTTTACTTATACCACAGTAAAAACGGTGGCTAGCTGCTGTAATCATACAAATGAGAGAAAACACGAAAGGAATATTTTAGAAAGCGCACACACTGCTCTTCGTTACTGCAAAGTTGAACCATGTACCACAGCACGTCGTCCAAAACGTAAAGCTCACTTACTGAAATTGTAACCGATTGCAAAAATTATGTATAAAGCACAACAAAGTTTGTGCTGAGAAACGCAAATATTTTGTTTCGCAGAACTGTAAACTGAAAATATCGCAACACAATGTTAAAAGGTTATTAGTTGCGCCTACTTTATTTTAAGGAGAAAAGGAGAAAATGAACGTTGTAAATATTTTGAGGTACAGGTGTTTGAGTGATGCAAAATCGGAGCGTTAAGATGGGTTCATAATTGAACGCATAACAGAAACCAACTAACAGAGAACTTGTGCTCACGAATTGGCCGCTATAATTTTGAACCTATTAAGTCACAACTGGCATAGAGCATGAAAGAAATTGTTATATGTATTTAATTTAAGAAATGTCACAAGTTATAAAATTAGAAGCAAACCAGTTAACAGTTTATAAGCAGACATTTTTAAAATCAAGCCACATCTTTACGTGCGCAAATGCAAATATTTTAAAGACAAGCAAACATGCCATCTCTTTTAAATAACTGTCCACTTTAAACACATTATCACTATAAACATGTTACTACAATACGTTTCATGTATCTAAAGACAGACAAAAAAAACCAAAACATTATTTAACAACACTGCCAACTGACGTGAGAACCGTCGCTTAAATTTCACTGGCTAAATATTAATACATAAATATTCAATAGTGAATCAATTTCGCGCAAGGTTTCTATTTTTGTGTAATGTTAAACAGTTATGTGCTATGCTCTTGTGCCTATGCGTTTCCATTGTGAACGCAACCTTACGCGCTAATATAGTACCGCTGTTACCAAGGAGACACAGTATCAGATCCGACACTCCCGGTACCAGATTGAAAACAAAGCAGTTATCAAATATTTGTTTTTCTTCACTCAGGCGTTAGCAAACTCTCTGTTCGCTGCGCGCCAGTTCTAACTGGTAGAGATAAAAACCAGTCTTAAAAGATTTACCGCAATTCTTATAACGTGGAATTTCCACAACTTAAAAATGATAAAATTCTGGTCGCGACATAACTCCGAATCCAGAAATGATCACAACTCCGTGCTCAAGAGTTCATTATTACACCTTATTCAGCGTCAGAATAATTACGTTAAATACCTCATTCTCCTGTTTGATCCGGCCACACGGAATGAAGCTACTAGAGTGCTGAGTGTTTGCTGTTGGTTCGGAGTCCTGCAGGGCGTGTCGTGTGAGCGGAGATCCAATGACACACCTGAAAGTAACGTAATATACTCGAATGCCATATACCTTGATACAGGCTATTCGCGNAGCGGAGATCCAATGACACACCTGAAAGTAACGTAATATACTCGAATGCCATATACCTTGATACAGGCTATTCGCGGTAAAGTGAGCACTTTTCAAAGCCCTCACATTTGTTATAACAGTCAATAAATATATTTTATTTTAGCCTTACACGTTAACTTTTGAGTGCGATGGAATATATGCACTGTGTTTATTACTTACAGAGGAATATTAATTTAAAAAGGTAGTTAAAGGAAAAAAAAATGGCTGAAATTAAAAATAAGCGACTAGGGCCTCAAAAGGGCTCACTTTACCATTAACAGCCTTTACTGNAAAAAAAATGGCTGAAATTAAAAATAAGCGACTAGGGCCTCAAAAGGGCTCACTTTACCATTAACAGCCTTTACTGAATTATAATGCGTGGAACCGCCTGGTTTTCGCGAAAAGATTTAAGCGCGCACTAGATTGTGGTTATTGGTAGGGGCAGTGATATTTCGCGAAAAGATTTCGAGACAAGATACAGTCCAAAGCACTGTAGGGTCGTCCNAGCGGAGATCCAATGACACGCCTGAAAGTAACGTAATATACTCGAATGCCATATACCTTGATACAGGCTATTCGCTGTAAAGTGAGCACTTTTCAAAGCCCTCACATTTGTTATAATAGTCAATAAATATATTTTATTTTAGCCTTATACGTTAACTTCTGAGTGCGATGGAATATATGCACTGTGTTTATTACTTACAGAGGAATATTAATTTAAAAAGGTAGTCAAAGGAAAAAAAATGGCTGAAATTAAAAATAAGCGACTAGGGCCTCAAAAGGGCTCACTTTACCATTAACAGCCTTTACTGAATTATAATGCGTGGAACCGCCTGTTTTTCGCGAAAAGATTTAAGCGCGCACTAGATTGTGGTTATTGGTAGGGGCAGTGATATTTCGCGAAAAGATTTCGAGACAAGATACAGTCCAAAGCACTGTAGGGTCGTCCAGCTTCTTTGATTGGCTAAAAAAAAAATGTTCTGGTCCGTGTTAACCGTTTGCGCACGAATCACGAAGGTTCAGTGTCGGAGTTACTTAGTCCTGAGTGACTTGGTCAAAGACGGACACGGCACCAGCAGCCAATGGAGGTATAACAACAGCTGAGGTGTGTGTATATAGTATTGAAGTCTATTGTGTGCTCCGATTTTTACGCGAAAAGTCACTAAAATGGTTGGGGAAAAACGTAATATTTCAGGTTTGGAGTACAGGTGTCGTTCGGGCAGATACTTCCAAGGACACACGGCAGGTAAAACAGAAACCATATTTAAGCTTCCTTTACCGGACGTAGGGGATAAAACCGCAGTTGCTCTTTTTTTTTTTTTTTTTTTTATCAGTTGGTTGCCGGATACAACCGTTGCTGAGAGCAATCTCAGTTCTGGTTTCCGGACGTCTGTCGACGGCCAGGAGCCTTCCTCTGCTGACGTCACTGGGGAAACTATTAACTGCCCCGAAGTCCGCAAGCGATGGCCACTTCCGCCCCCTGGTGCGAGATAGTGCGTCAGCGAGCAGTGCGTGATTTCCACATACGCATCCTGCTCCGCCTTGAAGCTGCACTGGAGAGGACACTACTAGACCCGGTGCCCAGGCCTATGGCCATAACTGCAGTCGTGTTAACCCCTTCATTCCCTAACTAATTTCTAATATCTAGTGTTCAAAACTAATAATTTTTCGATGCGTGATGTAATTAACCTGGCAAACAACCTGTTTTTTTATAACAACCAATAAGCTGTAGTCATTGTGGTTGGTAATTAGTAGGGACAGGTTTATTTTTGCGAAAATATGTATGGCCATGCTAGACTTCAATATCCTACGACCACAACCGAAACTTATTTTGGGTATTAGCCGCGTATCTACGTGAGAAGACATGTCCTTACTTGACTGGGCCAATCGTAATAAAGTACTCATATACTGAGTGTCCATGATTCGCGGACAGGCACTTTAGGAACGAGCCATTTAAAATCATCCAATCACGAAAGTGCATATGGACAAAAGTGTTTTGGAGTACAACTGGTCTTGAAATATTTTCGCGAAATATACCTGTCCCTAGTGATTAGTAGAAACCGGAAAAGTTCGCGAGTTCAATGACCTGTGATGTAGTCTCCGCCGTCTTGTGTACCATGACAAAGATAAAAAAAAATCCTTATTTGTCGCTTACTGGCACAGCACAATGCAATGGTTAGAGCTGCATTTCGCCGCGTGTTTCTTATTGGTTAAGATTTATTCAGGAGGTGTTGAATAACACGTGGACTAGTTGCAACAGAAATCTGAACGTAAGAGATCTTGGATTTTAGCTTGAATCACAATGAATCCGCGAATGATTCAGGACTCTAGTGATCAGTGATTTGAACCAGTCATAATGTAGAGCACACACTAAGAAATAGTTTAGGAACGATACGAAAACTGTTATGGTGAAGTTTTCCTGTATACACACGTTGTAGCGCTCCTTAACATGTATATGAAACAGCCAAATGTAACTGCCATTACCAAATCCACATAATAGCCGTGCCAACCACTTCCGTATTTGTATACTAACGTATGGTAACTGTATACTAACGCATGGTAACTGTCCCACACTACGTATAGGTTCAAAACCTCCATTAAATGTTAAGAAATTTACCAGAAAAATTTCTTACAGTGCAATAGCATGGTTCAGGAATCAGTTACCCAAAAGAAAGAGCATTGGGCAGTGAGCCTCGAAAAGTACAGTACCGGTCAAATATAAGGTTCCCGTGCAGCATGTTGACTATTGTTCCCATTAGACAAATGTACGAAAAGAAAACACACTTTAGGCGAGTTACGTATAATACTCTCAATACACCACGAACATTAGAAATGCTATTCCCGAACCATAGCCAAAAACGGCTTTTTCACACTGCTGTAGTTTGTAATGTACTGGTCGGAAACATGCGAAACTATTATAGGGACCTGCATTGAACTTTGCTTCAAACTTTCCACTAAAAAAAACGATAGGGTCGCCGCTTAAAGCCACATAGGTAGACGCAGCACGACGGAAATACTGCACGCCAGTTCAGAGCCTTGCGCGTAGGAGCGATGGGACACTAGGTACGCGTGTCAGTGTCGCCCTTATCGCTCCCGCGCTTCCCTGATTCAAACGCGCAAGAAAATCTACAAGCAGGAGGGTATGAATTAACTGGCACTGAAGACAATTTTGAAGTGAGCTGCCTATATTATCCGCTACAGTAATATCTAGACAGCCNCATTGGGCAGTGAGCCTCGAAAAGTACAGTACCGGTCAAATATAAGGTTCCCGTGCAGCATGTTGACTATTGTTCCCATTAGACAAATGTACGAAAAGAAAACACACTTTAGGCGAGTTACGTATAATACTCTCAATACACCACGAACATTAGAAATGCTATTCCCGAACCATAGCCAAAAACGGCTTTTTCACACTGCTGTAGTTTGTAATGTACTGGTCGGAAACATGCGAAACTATTATAGGGACCTGCATTTAACTTTGCTTCAAACTTTCCACTAAAAAAAACGATAGGGTCACCGCTTAAAGCCACATAGGTAGACGCAGCACGACGGAAATACTGCACGCCAGTTCAGAGCCTTGCGCGTAGGAGCGATGGGACACTAGGTACGCGTGTCAGTGTCGCCCTTATCGCTCCCGCGCTTCCCTGATTCAAACGCGCAAGAAAATCTACAAGCAGGAGGGTATGAATTAACTGGCACTGAAGACAATTTTGAAGTGAGCTGCCTATATTATCCGCTACAGTAATATCTAGACAGCCAGGAATTTCGCGGATTCGTCCGGGAGTAATCTGGACTCCGCAATGGTTTGTGTGTCTCGAGCCTCAGTCGGTTGTTCATTGGTTGTTGGTGCAATTCAACTCCGGAGCAGGTATCGTGATATTCGGTTCTTGTTTCGCTTGCAAGCTCGTTATTTGTCGAAAGCTGTCCGGGGCGTGCCTAACAAACCGTGGTCCAATAGAGATTGCAACTCAAAAGTACATGTCGTTGAAGTTTAACTTGTCATCGGTTGTATCTGTCTCTGTGTTTCCACGTACCTTCGTTCTATTGGTCCTGGCTACGCCGGACACGCCTACTGCACTCTGCAACGATTGCTATTGGCTGGCCGTTGGCTAATGGACTACAGTGTTGACTGTTTACCAATTAATTTTGCGCGAAAGATGTAACAGGTTTTAGAACCCATCGTTTTCACTCGATTAACTATTAAAAAGAACACAATTATTCCAACGAATTGAAATGTTGACAGACGGTAGCTTTTTGCTTAGATTCTGATTTAGTCCAGCGAAACAGCAAAACCCATGAAAGTGAGAATTATCTTCAAAAGCAAATAAATTTCCGTATAAGCGTAGCCCCGATTATACACGCGCATAGTCATCAAAGGATTAATAAAATTTTTTTTATAAAATGAATTATTAAATTATAGTCAATTTAAGGTTACTTGCAACTTTTCTGAACCCCTGCTTATTCCTCTACCTCATACAAACAAGGTTTAACTAAGCCCAGGAAAATAAATCGCATTCGTGCGCACTCAGCCTAATAATAATTTCCATAAGAACTATTTCTCACTACAAGACCTGTAGGCTAGGCTGCAGTCCTATGTATTTTTGAGCATCAGTTTTCTGTTCACTGACTGCAGCTCTAGTGCGTAGTCAGTTTGACCTCAGCGCAGGTGGTGTGGGATTCAGTGAGTGAGTGAAGAGATTTAGGCGGTTTAAACATCGGTTTCTTGAGAGCCGATGAGCGCGAAACGAGGTGAGAATGGAGCAGCGCCGGAATGCAAGGGCGGGGAGAAAATGAATATCCCCAAGAAAACCCGCGGACCAGCGGCATCGTCCTGCACGATTCTTACATGCGGAAAAGTCCTGGAGCGACCCCGCTGAGAATCGAACCTGGTTCGCTTGGGCGGGAGGCGAGTAGTTTGAACATTACACACCCGCGGCGCCTGTACCATCGAAAATAAAATCAGCATTTTTTTCTTAGAGTGTTTCAAACACCCTTTTATTAACGATTATCCTTTGTCATCCTCTGTCCTCGTAGATCTCTTTTTCTACTTCATTAATTGCATGGAATTTTTCGATTTTTTTTCCCGTCGAGGAGTTCTTGCTGTATCTACGCCGATTTCTCCTCCTCCTTTCGTAGTTCAGTTTAGATTAGCATGAGGGGTGACCATGGCCCGAACCGCGGTCATGTTTTCCCAATCCCAGTAAAGCCGCGAGCATGTACCTCCATTGGCTACTGGTGCCGTGTCCGTCTTTGACCAAGCCACTCAGGAACAAGTAACTCCGACACTGAACCTTCCTGATTCGTACGCAAACGGTTAACACGGGGCCAGGACATTTTTTATCCAATCAAAGAAGATGGACGACACTACAGTGCTTTGGACTGTATCTTGTCTCGAAATCTTTTCGCGAAATATCACTGCCCCTGTGTATGTGGTTTAGCTCTGAGACGAACTTAGATCGTATCCCTATCCAGAACCTCCGACTCTCCTTTTAGTTTTAAAGTAAGGTTAGAAAAAATACGTGACCAAATTTTCGGCCAGCGGCAGGAGTCGGTAGAGTACACAACATATTGAGGTTTGGTCTGAATTTAACTGAGTTGCATGGAGTCTGCCGTGATATTTCGACCTCAGCATCCTTCACTGACATGGGCGAGGAAATATTACTTCGCCTGCGCTTTGCATAAGGTTATGTGCAAAGCGATATTACGTCAGCAACACTCAGAGCGTAAACACGTGGAATGAACAGGGTGGAATGTACATTATTTTACACATGAAAGAAGAGTTGATTGGGACACTTTCAACTCGGCATTATATTGGAAGAGAGCCAGCCAGTAATGCAAGTTGTTTAGTGAATGGACCAATAAGACGGTTGTAAATGCGAATATAGATATGGGGTAGTGAAATTTCGCGAAAAGATCTCAAAGAAAGTTATATTTTAAAACACTGTAGCGCCGTTTAACCTCCTTGATTGGCTGAATTGCTTTTTGACACGCGTTTAATGTCTGCACACGAATCGCGTAGGAGCCGTGCCAGCGTTGACGAATACTGAGTGGTCCGGTCAAATATGAAGACGCCTTCTCAAGCAGACAGCAACCAATTGCAATAGACAAGCCGCTGTTGGATGCTTATATAATTGAAATCTACCGTGTACTCGTATTTTTTTTTTCGCGAAAAATCACTAACTCTAGTGATACAGTCATGGATATAGCGGACTCGCTTCTAGCTTGCCTTGATTGCCAGTAAATCTGTTATCGCACTCAAAGTGTTAATATCACGAATCTCTGAAGTCCATACTCATAAGTGATATTTCGCGAAAAGATTTCGAGACAAGATACAGTCCAAAGCACTGTTGGGTCATCCACCTTCTTTGATTGGCTAAAAAATGTTCTGGCCTGTGTTAACCGTTTGCGTACGAATCACGAAGGTTCAGTGTCGGAGTTACTTAGTCCTGAGTGGCTTGGTAATGACGGACACGGCACCAGCAGCCAATGGAGGCATAACAACAGCTGAGGTGTGTATATAGTATTGAAGTCTACTGCGTGCTCCGATTTTTACGCGAAAAGTCACTGGCCCTACTCATAAGGAAACGACGTGCAGCCTGCATCCCTGAATGGTTTCGGTAAGAAGGAAACTAACACATCTGTTATCTTATTTTTTCCCCACTTCTCCCGCTTTTTTTTTCGGCGGGTTCATTTATTTCATTATGAAATTGGTCGGAGGCTTAGTGCGGGAAGGAAAACCGCGGGGCTCGCTATAAATACTAGCTGTAGGCAGGAAGAAGAGAGCGCGTGTGACGTCACGTGCGGTGCGGCGGGAATGATGAATGAACGCGCCCGCCTGCAGCAGAGGAAGGTTGTCACGAGAAGGTTGGCAGGAGGGAGTGTCCCGGGGATGAACCGCGGCCAAACGAGGCGCGACACTTCTTCCCTTTCCGCCGACGGTGGCGCCACGCTGCGGTCGTGGCCGGAACCGCGGCCGTCTGGCGGGAAAAAACTGGCTCGTCTCTGACGACGTTCTACCATCTAGGGATGTCCATCGTAAGAACAATATCGATATTTGATATCAATTGTGTATCGAAAGGGAAACATCGATGTGACGATAATATCGATTTCAAAACATCCATGTTATTGCTTCGTATCAAAACATTGGTAGGCATGTTTCCATTAATTACTTTTCGGAGGCATGTTTTTATTTTCAAAACAAACGCCTAGAAAAATCTGTTATTAACACATACTTGTTCGAATGAACAAACTCAATAATAATAATATCAAATAACTAAAATATATAAAAAATATACATAAATAAGTAAATAAATCAATAAATACATACACCGCCATAGTAAAGACAAACGTTAATTTTAAGACAGGGCAGGGATTATAACAACATATTTTACTCTAGTCATTAATATTCTTATGCCACTCTCAAATCTCGATGTCCTTTTAACATCGACATTCAGAGATCGAATGTTAAACATCGATGTCCGATAATCATTGGCAGTTAAACATCGATGTATAAACCATCGAGCATCGATCTTGAAACATCGATGTTCCGAAGACATCGGCCATAGATGGCCATCCCTACTAGCATCACGCCCAACCAGTAAAGAATGGAGTCATATGCTGCGACGCTTGTGGTTGTGGGTAGAGAAGTGTAAAACCCGCGTTACCTTTTGGCGAGAGGGAGGCCGCGGTGGCTGAGCGGTTAGACTGCTCACCTACCAGCAAGGCGAACCGGGTACAATCCCCGGCCGGGCCACTCCCGGATTTTCGCAAGTGGGAATCGCGTCGTACGATGCCGCTGGTCGGCGGGTATTCTCGGGGATCTCCCGTTTCCCCCGCCCTTGCATTCCGGTGCTGCTCCGTTCTCAATCCTCGCCCAAGACCTCGTTGTTAAGAGCCGCCCAAATCTCTCAAATCAACTTTAGGTGAGACGATAGACTCCCCTGCCTTATAAACAAGTGAGCTCATTTTGTCGATTCATTGGCCACTACACTTCAATCAACGTCACCTGTCTGATTGATTTATTTAAGGCACCCGCCTTTGAGGCCGAGAAGCACGGAAGCGATAAGGGCGAAACTGCTACGCGCATAAAGTACACCATCGCCGCTATGCGCAGGGCTCTGAATGGGCGTGCAGTGTTCTCGTAGTGCAGCTTGTACCTATGGGAATTTCAGCGATGGCCCAATCATTTTGTTGGTAAAAAAATCTGTAGCAAAGTTCAATACAGCCTCGTAACGTTGTTTGACTCGTGTCCGGATGTAGAGTGTCCCACTATTAGATTGCAGTACAGTGAGAATGGCGCGCACTGTTGCCAGATTACTCCAGCTTTGCGACGTAGCTGGCAGGCTGANGTAACGTTGTTTGACTCGTGTCCGGATGTAGAGTGTCCCACTATTAGATTGCAGTACAGTGAGAATGGCGCGCACTGTTGCCAGATTACTCCAGCTTTGCGACGTAGCTGGCAGGCTGAGTAACAAATGGGTGGCGAAGGAAATGGCCTGATTAAGAGAATTTTGATCTGTNTACCTATGGGAATTTCAGCGATGGCCCAATCATTTTGTTGGTAAAAAAATCTGTAGCAAAGTTCAATACAGCCTCCTAACGTTGTTTGACTCGTGTCCGGATATAGAGTGTCCCACTATTAGATTGCAGTACAGTGAGAATGGCGCGCACTGTTGCCAGATTACTCCAGTTTTGCGACGTAGCTGGCAGGCTGAGTAACAAATGGGTGGCGAAGGAAATGGCCTGATTAAGAGAATTTTGATCTGTNTTTGCGACGTAGCTGGCAGGCTGAGTAACAAATGGGTGGCGAAGGAAATGGCCTGATTAAGAGAATTTTGATCTGTTTACCTCCCTGGCGACTGTTAAAAGAATACTAATCCTGCGACGCAAAGCTAAGCTGCTACTTTGAAACTGAAGCCTGCGAGAAACCCTATCGTGATTGCATGGCGCGTACGCAATGAAAATGGCATATATTTTGAGTCTGCACAAAAAGGTAACTTATTAGGCAATAGTGCATGCAGGAACAAGGATTGCGTTAAAGACAGAAATCCCGTATTGAGAAAAGAGAGTGAACGTCCATTACACCGAACACTGCAATCGGAGAGTGAGGCGCTCTGTAGTATGTTTTAAGATACGGCAGTATAATAAAGCCGTTTTTAACCATATTGGAGGGCTCCAAAATAACATTTACAGCATGCGTGGTAACCTTACATTACAATTACATCATCATCTGGGGTATGGTGTCTTTTCGTAGGTAAACATACCAAGGGCACGTTAAATAGTTTCGTAAAAAAAAAANATCATCATCTGGGGTATGGTGTCTTTTCGTAGGTAAACATACCAAGGGCACGTTAAATAGTTTCGTAAAAAAAAAACAGGATTTCAATAACTTTGCAACGCAGTTCAAGCTCCAGGCAGGCGGAACGCTTAGAAACCACACANAAAAAAAAAACAGGATTTCAATAACTTTGCAACGCAGTTCAAGCTCCAGGCAGGCGGAACGCTTAGAAACCACACATTTTTCGTTATAACACTATTGTATGGACTATTCATAGTAAAGTGAGCACTTTAGAAAGCCCTCCCATTTGGAATGATAGCCATTAAACATATTTTATTTTAGCCTTGGATGTTAACTTTTAAGTGCGGTGGAATATGCACGTGTTTATTACTTGCATGGCAATATTTATTTAAAAAGGTGGTTAAAATATATAAAATGGCTGAAAGTAAAAAAAACTAACTAGGGCCTCAAAAGTGCTCGCTTTACCATGAACGGTCTATACTGGGGTAAACTAGATATTCTGAAACAGTTGACCAGGAGGCAGTCAGTGAACGCTATAAAACAGGGTGGTGGGGGGGGCGATCAAGTCGCCACACGATGTATACTAGTTTTCCTCGATGGTTTTGCAAGTGACTGCGCGGGACGCGCCCAGATGCCACCCGTCCACTCGGCCTGTCGCGTGATCCCCCGCCAATGACTCAGCAGATGTGACGCGCCTGCCAGGGCTCGTCTGCAACTGCCCTCGTCCGCCGACACGTNCCCAACTTTAGTGAGCGAAGAGAGCTTGAGGCTGTTGACTGGTTGAGAATTTCCTATAGAGAAATAAGTTTTGATTAAATTCGGTTTATTTGGTATTCCCGTTAAATGTAGATATATACCACCGGGGACTTTTTTGAGAAGAAAAATACGTGATTCTTTGCTATCGAAGCCTTTCGCAACATTAGCTGTAGCCTGTTTCGTGCAAAAATTAGAAACAAATAAATAAAAAATTACTAAAAACAAATTGTTATTTTTGCCTTTATACAGAGATTCAGAGTGTAAATTCTAACACCTAGTTTTCTTTTCAAGTTTATATATTCAAAGAGGCAGCGATGGCTGAGCGGTTAGAATGCTTGCCCCCCACCAAGGTGAACCGTGTTCAATCCCCGGCCGGGCCACTCCCGGATTTCCGCAAGTGGAAATCGTACCGGACGATTCTGCTGGTCAGGGGTTTTCTAGGAGATTACCCATTTTCCCCGCCCTTCCGTTCTGGCGCTGCTCAATATCCACCTCATTTCACCCCATCGGCTCTGAAGACCTCGTTGTTTTAGAGCAGCCCAAATATCTCAACACAACATTTATATAATCAAAATTGACTTCCACAACCGAATTTCATTAACATGTATTTCTCTATACCAAATGCTGAACCACTCAACGGCCTTAACATCGAGATCTTGAGAAACGATGCTGGTGAAGCGAGGTTAGTATGTAATGCAGGGGCGGGGGAAACGAGAGATCCCAGAAAAAACCCGCCCACCAGCGGCGTCATCCGGCACGATTCCCGCATGTGAATATACGGGAGCTACCCCGTCGGGAATCGAACCCGGTTCACCTAGGTGAGAGGCGAGTAATCTAACTACTCCACCACCGCGGCCCCATCCCAGCTGTAGTCTATTCGCGATTTATTCACACTCTTATAATCAAACCTTTGAAAAATCACACCATGTATGACGGGTTTAGCCTATAACTGATGATATTATATGTATATCACAAGCTTATTACGCGTGTGTTACCATAAAATAATATAAAATGTCATATTTTTTGTTTTGCTGATATTTTATTTATGTTTTATTTGTAAATTATATAATTTCATTTATAAATAATATGAATAAAAACAGTGAGAAAATTGATGTTTTGGTAATGACTATTAATAAATAGTTCTTATGCAGAATACTATTAAACTGAGCGCGCATGAATACGGTGGATTGTCCCTTTGATGTAAATTTCTAGACTTGGTTAAGCTTTATTCGTACGAGGCAGAAGAATATCCTGAAAGTAGAACCTTAGCAAGAACTCAGAAAAGCTGGAAGTAGTCATAAACTGACTATAGTTACAAGACCCTACCATTCCGCTTTATAGAAATAGCACTAAAGGTAGACTCCAAATTCCTCTAGTTTACATACTCGAGCAGAAGTCAATTGTTCATTGACTACCGCCACAGACAGAACTAATTCTCCTGTTTGACCCGGTCATACGGCATGAACGCTACCAGAGTGCTGAGTGTTTACTATTTGTTCTGAGTTCTGCAGGGCGTGTCGAACGAGAGTGATGCAAGATAAACTTGCATATACCTAATTGTATGCCGTATACCTTTACACTGAATTGTATTACGAAATGATACGGTCTCTACAGCTCTTTTACTGCATGCTTAGACGCCCTATCAATTCGCCTTATGTCTAAGAGGTATGCAAAATTAACGTCATTATTCGGAAACCTGCTAACTGCATGCAAGTGGTCGTCATCTCATTTGACTTTCTGACACTGGCCGAAAATGTGTATGTTATACCCTTAATCACTCTCCCAGCCAGTAATAACATTTCAACTCTAAAGTTATCAATCTCCTTTAACGCAGTCACACACCTAAATATTCCACTTTTAAGGGTCAGTTGCCAGTCAAATCACGGATTGTAGAGTCCATTCACGGTTTCTTCCAAGCTTTTCTGAAGTCCTGCTAACACTTTGAGTGCGGTACAGATTTGCGGATAAATAAGACGTGCTAGAATTCACGACTGTATTGACTAATGAGTTAATGACCATCAGTTCTGTTGGTCTCTGCATTCCCATTTACAACCGTCGTTTTGGTTCACACAACGCCGGACACGCTTACTGTACTGTACGTCGACGATTACTTGCCTGACTCTCAACCAGTAGAATACCGAGTTGAAGTTGTCCCAATCAAATGTTCTTTCCTACGTATAGTAATGTACAATCCATCCTGTTTATTTAAGTAATGTACATTTCGGGTGTTGATGACTTAAGGCGCCCGTCTACCTGGCGNATGTACAATCCATCCTGTTTATTTAAGTAATGTACATTTCGGGTGTTGATGACTTAAGGCGCCCGTCTACCTGGCACTTGAACTGCGTTGCAGAATGTTCGAAATACACGTTTTTCAACGAAACTATTAAGCGTGCGTCCAACGTGCTGATCTACGAAAAGAGCACACACTTCAGACGAGAGCTGTTAAGTACTTTCAAAATATCACGTACGTTAGAAACATCAATTCGGAGTACTCCAAAACCGCTAAAAAAAACGGCCTTTCCAAGGCGCTGTAGCTCAAAATTCACGCATCAGATACATACAAAACTACTATAGGGGCCTGCACTGAACCTTCCTAAAGACTTCCCACTAATAAAATAATATGGTCACCGCTGAAAGTCCCATAGGTACACGCAGCACGACGAGAACACTGCACGCCAGTTCAGAGCCTTGCGCTTAGCGGCGATGGCGTACCTGATGCGCGTGGCAGTGTCGCCCTTATCGCTCCTGCGCTTCTCGGCCTAAACGCGGGGAAAAGTTCCAGGTAGACGGGGGCCTTAATATTACTCCGCAGAGAACCGTATGAACACTGCTGGCGAAGTAATATCTCATCGCCAGTGTCTTCAAGCAACGCTTAAATGTTACAGCAGACTCCATTCAAAGCAGTTAAATTTAGATGACGTAATGTTACGTCGGCGGCACCCAGAGTGTCAAAATCCTATTTCCAAGATATCTCGCCGCCTCATGAAAACAAAGCTTAATCGAGTATTAGAAAATTTCTCTAAAAGGAAAATGCACCGAATTCTTGGGCACTCGGTGTAATAATATTTTGCATAACATCTATTAACTACTAGGCATTACCAACACACCTATTTTCTCTCTTTTCGTATTCGTCGTAGTTATAGATGACATATAATTCATTGATAAAATATAAGTAAAAGCTCAATTTCAACCAAAAATAAGGTACTTTTATGTTAACACGAGTATAAAACGATTGTGAGACACGATATATTCAGGAGACAACCAAGTACGTCATACATGGAGTGATTTTTCAAAGGTTTGATTTAAAAAGTGGGAAGAAACCGCGAATAGTTTTACTCTGATGTTTATAGCGCTATGCAGTCTAAGCTGTCACAATGTAATAAAGCGAATTTTGCAGAGCGCTACTTGTAACCCAGTACAAACGTAGACTGCATACGTTTATAATATTCGTGTGCNATAAAGCGAATTTTGCAGAGCGCTACTTGTAACCCAGTACAAACGTAGACTGCATACGTTTATAATATTCGTGTGTTTCATTCGTAGGGCCACCTGTTTTTCGCGAAAAGATTTACGCGAAATCTAGACTCCAATGTCCTATGGCACATGTGCCGTTTTCCTTTGATTAATCGCCACGTGTCTTTGGCCCAGTGAGGTAAGAAAATGTCCTCCGACAATCAGGGCAGGCACCTACAGCGCGTGACAGTTAAAATTATCCAATCACGAAAGCGGATCTGAGCTCTAGTGTTTTAGTGTCTTAGAGTACTCTCAATACCTCGATATTAAGAGCCACCCAAATTTATTCGCACATTCACTATTTAAACAAATTAATGTGAGCTCATATCTACAGAAGGTGAAGTGAATTCAGTGTCACTGAGGGAAAAATACAAGCTCTACCCGACTCAGAAAAATTGACTGGCATAGTTATCCCTTCAAGATATATCTTCATTATTTGGAACGTGTAACCCTGGGTGTGTCCCATGAAAGCTTATACCAACTCGCTTGNCCTTCAAGATATATCTTCATTATTTGGAACGTGTAACCCTGGGTGTGTCCCATGAAAGCTTATACCAACTCGCTTGTAACCTGGAGAAGCGGAGTTATCAACAAGATGGCGTCATGATCGCACTCGCAATCAAAATGCCTTGTACGGAAGTGTGATCACGACCTCGTACGCGAGCGCTCACATGAACGACTCTCGGGCGTCTTAAATGATCAGAGCGTTCTCGAGCGACCATGCAAACTTTATAGCAAACAATATCCTTCGGCTATGCATTGGGAAGCAAAGAGTCCATTATTTGATTTGGTGTCACGCATATTATTTATTTCAGACCCACTTAAATTTACGGTTTAAGGCGTTGCAAACAAAAAAAAAAANATAAAGCGAATTTTGCAGAGCGCTACTTGTAACCCAGTACAAACGTAGACTGCATACGTTTATAATATTCGTGTGCTTCATTCGTAGGGCCACCTGTTTTTCGCGAAAAGATTTACGCGAAATCTAGACTCCAATTTCCTATGGCACATGTGCCGTTTTCCTTTGATTAATCGCCACGTGTCTTTGTCGGAGGACATTTTCTTACCTCACTGGGCCNTGGCACATGTGCCGTTTTCCTTTGATTAATCGCCACGTGTCTTTGGCCCAGTGAGGTAAGAAAATGTCCTCCGACAATCAGGGCAGGCACCTACAGCGCGTGACAGTTAAAATTATCCAATCACGAAAGCGGATCTGAGCTCTAGTGTTTTAGTGTCTTAGAGTACTCTCAATACCTCGATATTAAGAGCCACCCAAATTTATTCGCACATTCACTATTTAAAAAAATTAATGTGAGCTCATATCTACAGAAGGTGAAGCGAATTCAGTGTCACTGGGGGAAAAATACAAGCTCTACCCGAATCAGAAAAATTGATTGGCATAGTTATACCTTCAAGATATATCTTCATTATTTGGAACGTGTAACCCTGGGTGTGTCCCATGAAAGCTTATACCAACTCGCTTGTAACCTGGAGAAGCGGAGTTATCAACAAGATGGCGTCATGATCGCACTCGCAATCAAAATGCCTTGTACGGAAGTGTGATCACGACCTCGTACGCGAGCGCTCACATGAACGACTCTCGGGCGTCTTAAATGATCAGAGCGTTCTCGAGCGACCATGCAAACTTTATAGCAAACAATATCCTTCGGCTATGCATTGGGAAGCAAAGAGTCCATTATTTCATTTGGTGTCACGCATATTATTTATTTCAGACCCACTTAAATTTACGGTTTAAGGCGTTGCAAACAAAAAAAAAATCTTATGATGCGTTCTGCACTTAAGTCGACACAACACTTGTTTAGTTGTCACAGCCAATGAGCTTCTCAACGTGTTGTTTCCTATATGTTCGGCTATAGTTATACGAACCAAATATGACGTATACCAGTAAGACGGTTTGCGAATCATTTCCACAGAGTTTACATCATTGGTCGTTGAGCTTCGCAGTGTGCAGTACAAACCAAACATTTCCTACACGTCCGTTTTGTACACAGTTGTGTACACTGGGTCTGAATGGGTTAATATAAGTAGACTTCAATAGTATATATACTCCTAAGCTGTTGTCACACTTNCACAACACTTGTTTAGTTGTCACAGCCAATGAGCTTCTCAACGTGTTGTTTCCTATATGTTCGGCTATAGTTATATGAACCAAATATGACGTATACCAGTAAGACGGTTTGCGAATCATTTCCACAGAGTTTACATCATTGGTCGTTGAGCTTCGCAGTGTGCAGTACAGACCAAACATTTCCTACACGTCCGTTTTGTACACAGCTNTGCAGTACAAACCAAACATTTCCTACACGTCCGTTTTGTACACAGCTGTGTACACTGGGTCTGAATGGGTTAATATAAGTAGACTTCAATAGTATATATACTCCTAAGCTGTTGTCACACTTCCATTGGCGGCTGGTGTCGTTTCCGTATTTCACCGGGTCACTTGGATTCCTCAACTCCGACACTGAACCTTCGTGATTCGTGCGGCAAACAGTTAACACGGCCCAGAACATGTTTCAGCCAATCAAAGAAGCTGGAAGACCCTACTGTGCTTTGGACTATATCTTGTCTCAAAATATTTTCGCGAAATATCACTGCCCCTAGCTATGACCTACGGAAATAATGATCACTTCCTACTGCGTTCAAGTGTGTGTGTGTGTGAGCTGGGTCAACGGCTACTTTTGGAGGTTTTCGTAGAAGTTGAGAGGAGCGTTATTAGGCGTGGGAACGCTCGCACGATCCTTAACCTAAAAGAAGAGGAGGAACTAGCGAAAACACTCCTTTGCACAAAACCGAGCATGCCTGGTAGTGCTGCAGTTCACCCGACTCACATTCGACAGCTCGCGTGGTCGACCTCAACCTGATCCAAAGAGAACTGGTTTCCACTATCGGTTTTCCACATTCCCAATTACAGATAAAAATCGCACACAAAATCAAACTACAGTATTTACTTTGTTCGTAAACAACAATATTCAGTTTTCGGCTGGCTTACGCTTTGAAGAGTCATAAGAAGATCACTTCGTTAAATTTTACAGTTAACATAACTGCCAGTACCTAATAAGAAGAGTCACTGGTTTTCCGCGAAAATATTTCAAGAGAAGTTGTGTTCCAACGCACTATAGTTCAGAACCACTTTCGTGATTGGATCATTTGAATAGTTACGCTTCTTACCTGACTCCCCGCGAATCACACGCGGTTAGTATCGGAGAAACTTAATCATTATTGGCTCACTCATGCAACAGACTATCTTCACACAAAGACAAACGGCCAACAGTCAAATGAAGACTTCAAGTGTGTCTAACCTCCGCTTAACTCTTTTCGCGAAAAAAAAAAAAAAAAAAAAAAAACGGGTGGCCCTTTTAATAATAATGATATTTATAAATTAATTTTACAGAGTTCCAGAATACCATTTTTTTTTTATGAATAGATAATGGTTGAATTTAAACAATACATTTATGAGGTTATACTGAAATATTAAATGGTAATGCTAATGTTAGTAATGTTAGGCTTAGTACTAACCATAGTACCTATTCCGATTCTGTACAATGTCAGGTGCCAAAGCATTTTTTATTAATTTGATTACTTTTATTTTTAATNGCTAATGTTAGTAATGTTAGGCTTAGTACTAACCATAGTACCTATTCCGATTCTGTACAATGTCAGGTGCCAAAGCATTTTTTATTAATTTCATTACTTTCATTTTTAGTTGTGATATCAAGTTATGCTCCCATCACGGAAGTCAGCTTGCTAAATAGTCTAACAAATTTAAAAAAATGTAAATTGTCTGAAGGGGAGATGAGCGTGCCTGTTAACTTTAACGTTTTCTAACACTGTCCGCATTGCACAGAAGCTAAAGACGACTGTATCTTCTGTCTGTGAAAAACATGGACACATTCTTAAATGCAGGGATTCTTTTCGAAGTGTCGAGAGCATTAGAGAATTACGCAAATAATATGGCCAACGTAGACCGCCAGAAAATAAGTTTTCTTATATAAAAAAAATAACTCTACATTTCTAAGTGATGTTTACTTACAAACAACATTTACGAAAGTTGTCACGTGAGGAGATAAGTTTCCGTTTTCCTTTATCGTTCCTAATGCTATTGTTTTAAAGTAGCAATTTCTTGCGCGGGCTTTCCACGACCATCTCTAAGCGTGAAGTAATTATGGGAATTTTAAAATTATGTCTGTTATTATGTAAAAATCAGATATTATTAATTTCACCATAATGCCATAAAGAATATTTTCTTGAACATTAGCAACAATTAATGACGGTGTTTAAATTTATCTTTAAGGCAAAATTTAAAGTCAAAATAGTTGGAACTTCTGCATGTAAACCAAAAGCCGAATTCCAAAGAGATTCCAACATTATACTCCCGTAACTTCAAGAGATACTTCAGCTGAAAACAAACTTTGTTTTAACTCAATCTGACCCATTGTACACAACTGTGTCCATAATGCACAGTAATGTTATTTTCGGTCGTTACTGTACACTTCGAGGTTCAATCCAATAACCTTCCAAGTGGGTAAGAGATTCGTAAACCGGTCTACTGTTCCAAGGTGATCAATGGTTCATATTATTCTAGCCCTAGCACGAAGCCTACAGTTTATTGGCTGTGACAATGCAACAAGCGTTGTGTTGATTTTAGTACAGCACTCATGAAAAATTTTCTTGTTTGCAACGCCTGCAGCCGTAAATTTAGAGCGGTCTGAAAGGGTTAAAGTAAATTATTTAAATGATGATGAATCAATATTTTAAGTTACAACTCTAATATTTGCTAAGAAACTTTGATACCATGCCACCAAACCGTAATTATATACTCAAAAAAATAAAACTACCAGTTTTACCCTTGGACAGTTTCAACTTACTATGGCTAGATGGGGCCACGGTGGATGAGTGGTTAGACTACTCGCCGCCCACCAAGGCGAACCGGGTTCAATCACCGGTTGGGACTCTCCAGGATTTCCGCAAGTGGGAACCGCGCCGGACGACGCCGCTGGTCGGCGGGTTTTCTCGGGGATCTCCAGTTTCCCCCGCGCTTGTATTGCCACGCTGCTCCATTCTCACCTAACTTCACCATCATCGGCTAGATATCTTATCGTTTAGCGTTATAATTCAGTACCAAGGCAGATGGCATACAAGTGCGGGAGTCATTGGACTTCCACTCACCCGACACGCCCTACAGGTCTCAGAACCAAAAGTACACACTCGGCACTCTGGTAGCTTCATTCCGCGTGGCCGGGTCGAATACGATAATGAGCAGGGCCACCCGTTTTTCGCGAAAAGCTGACTATTTGCACTGTAAAAACACGTTTGTTCAGAACATATTCATCGGTTGGATGATTTCAACTCTCACGCGAATTAGGCGTCTGCCAGCCAATCACCGACGTTCAGTGTCGGGATAACTTAATTCTGATTGGCCCAGTCGAGCAGAAAATATCTTCTCGCACAGACACGCGGCCAATCGTCAAAGGACCACCTTGAAGTACAGTCTGCGCGTAAATATCATCGCTAGAGATGATGGTTTATTCCGGGAAAAGTTGAATGTTTGCTAGGATTGAACGTCCTGTACTCATGCCCGACAGTTTTCTTGTATTATTGGCTGTCACGCATGTATGAAGTTACTACCCCATTTTACAATGCCAATGAGGATTCTGATACCATAAGGAAGAACGTTCGTGATTGGTCTGCAAACAACTTAGCCCAGTCAAACCCTTGTTCATCCAATCAAAACAGAATAAACTAGCTAGTGTGTTATCGAAGATATATTGGTTCGAATAATTTTCGCGATTTTCCATTATCTCTAATTATAGCGGAAAACAGGTGGCCCTTAGAATGAGTTCTGTCTGTCTAGTGGATGTTAAATTGCAAAATGGTAAAGTCTCTAATCGAGGTCTTGCGTGTCTTTTGGGTATGTGCAGAAAAATATCCGGACTCCCAGGAGAGAATAAGTGGCTCCCCGGAAAATTGGCAGGAAGGGAGCTCTAATAGGTCCACAAGAGCAGCGAAATTCGCGTACCAGGAATCTGCTACACCCCTCTCACCCGAGGACACAATCCTGACGGGGGCTCGAGCGTGCGACCTTGGGCGCAGTCATTTTCGAGCACCGGATATCGCGGGCGAATGGCAGACGACCCGGCCTTGTTGCGATAATGCCTCCCGCTCGTAAGCAAGCTTGAAGTACCCGCCGCGGTATCACCCCGCGAGGTGCGCCAAGGTCGACATTCGCCTGCTCGTCCTCGCCAATCTCCCGTCCGAGCACCTCTTACTGGCGGATACCGACGCAGGACAACGTCGGCCTAATTGGCGCTTCATCTTCGAGCAGGGTTTCCTTCCACGAGACCAAAAAAATATAAGTAGAGCGAGTGGTTTTTCGCGAAAAAGTATAAGTACACGGTAGACTTCAATACTGTAAGCATCCAACAGCAGTTTGTATATTACCATTGGCTGCAGTATGCTTAAAAATACGTTTTCATATTTGACCGGGTCACTCAGAATTCGGTAACATCCACACGGCCCCTACATGATTCGTGTGCAGACAGTTAACACAAGAGAAAAAAAATTCAGCCAAACAAGATCGGTAAACCATCCTACAATATTTTAAAATATTACTTGCCTTGAAATTTCACTACCCCTAAATATAAGCCTTAACTAGACACACGCAAAATTTCGCGTATTCAATCGGCAAGGGGCCGCGGTGGCTGAGCGGTTAGCCTGCTCTCCTCTCACCAAGGCGAATCGGGTTCAATTCCCGGTCGGACCACTCCCGGATTTTTGCACGTGGGAATCGTGACGGACATTGCCGCTGGTGAGCGGGTTTTCTCGAGGACCTCCCGTTTTCCCCTCGCTTTGATTCCGACGCTGCTTAATACCTCAATAACCCTCAAAGGTTGTTAAGACCTCGGTGTTAAGAGCCGCTCAAATCCCTTCACTTCACATGTCAACACGCTTGACTCCACAATCCTTTCTACATTCGAGTATCAGTTAGTAACTCATTGGCCGTTGCTCCATTTTGGCACCTGACCAGCCGCCACTGTACTCAGTCAATTATCCCTTGCAAGTTCGTTATTGGCTTAAAGAAGTCGGGAGGCGTGGCTTAACAAACTGTGATCCAAAAAAAGTAGCCACTGGAATGTGCTTGTGGTTGAAGTCTTGGCCTACTTGTCCTGAAACGATTTCGCGAAATTTCCGTATCTCTAGCCATAACATTTCGTGTTACAATTCAGTACCAAGGTGGACGGTATACGAGTAAATAAATTTCAAACGTGTCATTGAATCTCCGCTCATCCGACACGCCCTGCGGGATTGAGAACCAATAGTGAACACTCGACACTCTAGTAGCTTCATCCCGCGTGGCTGAGTCCACCGGGAAAATGATGTGTGTTTGTGGCGCGAGACGTTGAACAATTAACTTGTGCTCGAGTATGCAGAGGACTGTGCATTCTAGCTTGGCGCCAGCTTATAAAACGAACTGGTAGGGTCTCTTAGTGGTAACTAAACGATTTTGTGTTCACCAAAATAATAGTTTGGTAAGGCGAATACCAACAAAACACTTTGTTTATATATAATATATTTAGTGATTTCGTTTGATGAGAATCTAGAATTCGAAAATTTGTACATCTTAGTTACTATTGCAATTGGATGTCAGTGTATTAGCCATGCCCTGGACAACCCTGAAACAGTAACAAAGGTGCGATAAAACAACGACCTAATCTCGGGCCTACGTCACAAAATATTAAATAACATAGAGGCGAAACAGTTGCTACGTACGGCGAACTCCAGCTTCGCACGCTAACGAGTTGACAGGAACACCCGATTTTTGCGAAAAGATTTCGTGACAAGTTATGCCTCGTAACACATTAGCTCAGATCCACTTTTGTGGTTGGATGGTTTACGCTTTGCGCGTCTTATGTGTTTACCCGCAAATCCCATTGGAGCACCCTAATTCTGATTTGCCAACAAAGTAGTAACATGTGTATCACGTAGAAACGTCGCCAATACGCAAAAGAAAGCTGCTTGTTTGTGCGTAGAGCATTGAAATCTATCACGTGCGGAAATATTTTCGCGAAATTCGGGTGCCCATACAAATTGGCGTCATTGGCCACAAAATGTCGGACTGCCGCGCCGTTCGCCAGTGAGCAGCTGGTGAAGTACTCGCCAGCCAGCAGCCCAGCCAACAGGAAACTTTTCGCAGCGCGCAGTAGAAATCACTTAATTTATTTTCTCAGTTGACGAATTTCCTTGGAAAGGAGATAAGGCGGGTTATCGTTCCCAAGGATGACCACTACAATGTAGGCTGAATGTTGCAGAGGAAGGAAATATATCCCTTTCGTGCCCATTGCAGGCAATAGTCAACATGTTGCACAGGAAGCTTATACTTGACCGGTGCTGTACTCTGCGATGCTCAGTTCCATGTGATCTTCCCTGTGGATAACTGATTCCTAAACCGCACTACTGCGCTACGTTATGGCTGGTTCATATCACAAATCGCTAACCACGAAAACTACAGATTGTTGGTTGTGATAAAAAAAACAATTTCTTTGCACCTTAAGTAAAGCACGCATCAAAAATATCTAATTTGCAACACCAGCAAATATAAGTTAACATGGGTATGAAAGGGATATGACAGAAACTGTAAACAGCTAGGTAGATGGTACAATGCAGTGTTTCTTTCCTGTGGGTAATGTGATTCAGTTACATTTTACAGCTCCGATTTGTGAATGGTTTCCGTCATGCTTCTTCAGCACCAAGGGGCCACGGNTGTGATTCAGTTACATTTTACAGCTCCGATTTGTGAATGGTTTCCGTCATGCTTCTTCAGCACCAAGGGGCCACGGTGGCTGAGCGAGTAGATTGCTCGCCTCCCACCGAGGTGGACAGGGTTCAATCCCCAGCCGGGTCACCTAGGATTTTCGCAAGTGGGAATCGTGCCGGATGATGCCGCTGATCGACGGGTTTTCTCGGGGATCTGCCGTTTTCCCCGCCCTTGCTTTTCGGCGCTGCTCTATTATCACCTCATCGGCTATCAAGACTTCGTTGTTAAGAGCCGCCAAGATTTCTCAACTTAACTCTTTAGCACCAAGCACGCATTTCATTGGTTGCGTGGTAGAAGCACGAGTTGAACCAGGGTAAGTACAGCACGAACCAAAATATTACTTGATTGCAACACTCTAAACCATTAATTAATGCGCTGCTGAAAGGGTCAAAACAAAGACGGGAATGTTCGCTTTTATACAGCATCTCCTTCCTCCACGACAGGGAACCCGACCTTAGTTGTTCTTTTTCTTCCCGACAGCAAACAAATTTTGTTCTCGTCTAGACGACGCCATTGGTGTGTTTGACTAAGAAGCCATATTTTTAATTCGTGATGTTTATGACTGCGCATTCACGGTGGAAACTCGTAAATAGCCTAAAATTTTGAAATATTTTACTTAAATGTTATATCTCAATACCAAGCTGTAATACGTAGGGGCAGTGATATTTCGCGAAAATATTTCGAGACAAGATACAGTCCAAATCACTGTAGGGTCGTGCAGCTTCTTCGATTGGCTAAAAAAAATGTTCTGGCCCGTGTTAACCGTTTGCGCACGAATCACGAAGGTTCAGTGTCGGAGTTACTTAGTCCCGAGTGGCTTGGTCGCAGACGGACACGGCACCAGCAGCCAATGGAGGTATGACAACAGCTGAGGTGTGTATGTAGTATTGAAGTCTACTGTGNGACACGGCACCAGCAGCCAATGGAGGTATGACAACAGCTGAGGTGTGTATGTAGTATTGAAGTCTACTGTGTGCTTCGATTTTTACGCGAAAAGTCACAGGCCCTAGTAATACGTATCAAGGTTGAGATGACGGGAACGTCTTTCAAAAGAGTAATTGGCTTATGAGAATTTTAAATTTGTATTTGCGTATATAATATATTCGAATATTGAATTGAACTTTTTAAAAATCACTCCGCGTATGACGTGTTTGTTAGTTTTCTAGATATGTCACGTGTCACCGGCATTTTATATCTACTTGCGTTAACATAAAAGTTTCTTATTTTTGGTTAAACTGACCTTTTACTTGTGTTTTATTTATAATTTTTAAAATTTCATTTATAATTAATACGAATAAAAACACGGGGCGGGTGTAGGTGGGTTGGCAATGCCTAGTAAGAAATAGTTCTCATGCAAAATATTATTACACTGAGTGCGCACGAATGCGGTGCGTTNGGGTTGGCAATGCCTAGTAAGAAATAGTTCTCATGCAAAATATTATTACACTGAGTGCGCACGAATGCGGTGCGTAGACCCTTTGCGATAATTTTCTAGGCTCGGTTAAGTTTTGTTTGCTCGAGGCGGAGGAATATCCTGGACGTATAACTTTATCAGGGCTTCAGAAAAGTGTGAAATAACCGTGNTTTGTTTGCTCGAGGCGGAGGAATATCCTGGACGTATAACTTTATCAGGGCTTCAGAAAAGTGTGAAATAACCGTGAATGAATGGGCTATCAACTGTTACTAACTGTTTTACTGCAGCTTATAATTAAGTGTTTTCGAGTAAATCACGTTATTTTATAATCACAATGTAACAAATTATAAAATGTCGTCAGATTGCAAAGGTACGTGAGGAACAATTGAACTTCGGTAAAGATGGGCACGACTTAATGACAATCTCAGTAAAGTTTAAGTGGAAATGATAGTGCTTACCAAGATAACGTCACATGGTGTGTGTGATCTCCCACGCACTTTTATCAAATGTTCGGTCACGTTTTACCATTTGTGCCAAGAAACTAGCGTGTTCTACAAAAATCAACGGTTCACTTTTTATTACAGTCTGTGTATAATCTGAAACTTGAAACATCGACATCAATCACAGATATCAGAATACAAATATACACTCCTTTTTTTTTTTTTTTACTGCCAAAGTAGTGGATTGGTTAACCACTATTAATTCCATTCTTTTTATGTTATTCTAAAAAAAATTTTGTCAATAGAACTTCTTTACAACAAAAACCAATTTACGTTACAACCAAACTACAAATTTGGTAGTGTTCGATTCGCTAATAGACTTACGGAGCGCTAGTGTACCAGTAGTGCAAATTGTTTGTTTCGTTTGATACACGCAGAGCTAGTGCAAGCTATCGAAATGTCAACTTCTTTCTGCGTAACGCGAGAATGTGCTGGTTCTATGCACGCATTTGAACTGCTTTTAGTCTCACGTTTATCGGCAATTGCTCTAGTCGGGGGTTTTACGCGGGTATACGATCGGCGTTTGTCGTCCACCGACTTACAAGTGCACCGTGTGGTAAATTTTGATTGAGACTCCAGAACTGGTTAACAGTCATAATATTTGCGAGCTAAATGACCCACGGATAGGGACACCCGATTTTAGCGAAAAGATTTCACGACCAGTTGTATGCCATAACACTTTAGTTCAGATTTACTTTCGTTGTTGGATAGTTTCCGTGTTGCGCGTTTTAGGTGCCTGCGCGCGAATCGCTCACGTGCATAATAGGAGTAACCTAGCTCTGATTGGCCGGGCAAGTAGGAAAATATCTTCTTCCATAGACACGCTGCCAATAAGCAGCCCCCTTGGACCATTAAAGTCTAGCACGTGCGAAAATATTTTCGCGAAATTCGGGTGTGTCTATCTATAAATAGAGATGATGGAAAATCGCGAAAATTATTTTAACCAACATATCTTCNCGCGAAATTCGGGTGTGTCTATCTATAAATAGAGATGATGGAAAATCGCGAAAATTATTTTAACCAACATATCTTCTATAACACCCTAACTAGTTTATTATTTCGTGATTGAATGAACAAGGTTTTGACTCGGCTAAGTTGTTTGCAAACCAATCACGAACTTTCTGCCTTATAGTATCGGAATCCTCATTGTACCCAGTCAAATAGGGCAATAGCTTCATACATGCATGGCAGCCAATAAGGAAAGGAAACTGTCGGAGATGTATACAGTATGTCGAATCCTAGCAAACAGTCAACTTTTCCCACGACAAACCATCATCTCTACCCATACATAGAGACCTGAAGAATTTGGGTCAAGCTAAAATTAAAAAACTTTTATAACCAGGATTTTATTTCAATTGGCATACGCAGTCAACACAACGCTTGTTTTGTTGCCACAGCCAATGAGCTGTAGGCTACAGTTTCGGCTACGGTTATGTGTACCAATTATGACCTTGACCAGTAAGACTGTTTGCGAATCATTTACCCACAGGTGAGATCATTGGTCATTGANTGTGTACCAATTATGACCTTGACCAGTAAGACTGTTTGCGAATCATTTACCCACAGGTGAGATCATTGGTCATTGAGCTTCGCAGTGTGCAGTACAGACCAAGAATCACCTACACGTGCCTAATATACACAATTACGTATACAGTTATTGTGTGCAATGAGTCTGAATGGTATAAATAGGGGCAGTGATATTTCGCGAAAAGATTTCGAGACAAGATATAGTCCAAATCACTGTAGGGTCGTCCAGATTTTTTGATTGGCTAAAAAATGTTCTGGCCCGTGTTAACCATTTGCGCACGAATCACGAAGGTTCAGTGTCGGAGTTACTTAGTCCTGAGTGTCTTGGTCAAAGACGGACACGGCACCAGCAGCCAATGGAGGTATAACAGCAGCTAAGGTGTGTATATAGTGTTGAAGTCTACCGTGAGCTCCGATTTTTACGCGAAAAGTCACTGGCCCTAGGTATAAGTATTCTGTGACGGTAGGGAACCTTTCGTAACATGCAATAGCCAATCACGCACAAGGCCCATCTTACAGCCTCGCGTAGCCAATCAGTTAATAGATGGCCCGAAATCAACAGCACCGCTATGCCAATTCGCCTCTGTGTACTTATCTACTCTGTGATTTTGACAGGAACCGCTCTCCACCGATGTTTCAAATCGTCTGCTCATTAGAGAAAGCAAGCAGTTTCTGTCTAGCCACGGCCTTCGCAAGGCGGGACAAGAGTTTCCCTGCAACAGAGTAACAACCCACGCCACTTTCAATTATCATGCTCTTCGCGGTTCAGTTGTAATTCTTGCCGGCAGTTCATTGTGTTAGGAAGATAGAAAATATAGATGGTAACGATACAAATCACTCGAACCGTTACAGGCAGACACGTTTTGCACCGTCGCGTGCGTCGCTCAGTTTGCTTACACAACACCTTACTGTATTGTCCCGAGTGTACTCGTTTATGTGTGATATGATGCAGAATATGTGGGAAAAAATGGGAAGTGCTGTGCAAGTCCAGAATATAGCACCAATACGGACACCGCCTTTCCCTGGGTTACGCTATTGGCTGCTGTTGACACGCCGACTGCTCTACTATTGGTTCCTCCTTGTAGCGTGGATAAGCTTGAAAGCTTTCTATAGGTTCCAAAGTGTAAATTGTTACAGAAAATTTGTAAGTACATTTCACGCCCAAAAGTCTTATTTTGCAGCACTTCAAAAGAATAATTAATATGTTCATTTAAGAGTGGATCATAACTTCTGAGGCCCTGCTTTATGTTAAACTATTATTAATTTTAATAAATTAATACAAATTATATCATTTATTTGCTCTGCTTTATGAACAATTGAAATTTCGTGGTCAAATATAAAAACGCCTTCTCAAGCAGACAGAAACCTATTGCCATTAGCAAACTGCCGTTGGATGTATATGGTACTGAAATCTACGATCTACTCTAATTTTTTTCCGCGAAAAATCATTAGCTCTAACAATAGTATATCTCAATNCGTTTATGGTACTGAAATCTACGATCTACTCTAATTTTTTTCCGCGAAAAATCATTAGCTCTAACAATAGTATATCTCAATTTTACCGGGGATTTCCCGCTTCCATCCACCATTGCATTCCGGCGGACTCCATTCTTGCCTCAAGACGACGTTATCAAGAGCCGCCCAAATCTCTCAACTCACCTCAACTTACGTCCACTTCCAACTTTCCTGAAGCCCTGCTAAAGTTCTACTTTCAAGCTATTCTTCTGCATCACGCAATCAAAGTTTAGAACCAGTAAACAACGTTCTGCGCGCTCGATGATGCCTACTGATATTAACCATGAATGTCAAAGGTGTGTAGAAAATAACGCAAGTCATAATAGCAACAAGGAAGAACTGGGCGCTGAAACATTTGTGTGTGCAGTAACGCTCATAAATATCATTCCTGTGAAACGTGTACACGACCGCGGACACAGTGAACGAACGTGTTAACCCTTTCATTCCCGCATTAATTTATGTTTTCTCGTATTGCAAATAAANACCGCGGACACAGTGAACGAACGTGTTAACCCTTTCATTCCCGCATTAATTTATGTTTTCTCGTATTGCAAATAAAAAATTTGTTGATGCGTGCTGTGCTTAAGCTGGCGAAGGACTTTTTCGGTTATTACTGCCAGTGCGCTGTAGGCGTTNAGCGTGGACACAGTGAACGAACGTGTTAACCCTTTCATTCCCGCATTAATTTATGTTTTCTCGTATTGCAAATAAGAAATTTGTTGATGCGTGCTGTGCTTAAGCTGGCGAAGGACTTTTTCGGTTATTACTGCCAGTGCGCTGTAGGCGTTNAAATTTGTTGATGCGTGCTGTGCTTAAGCTGGCGAAGGACTTTTTCGGTTATTACTGCCAGTGCGCTGTAGGCGTTGCACTCGGCTGTAGTGATATGAACCAGTCATAATGCAGAGCAGTAGTGTGACTTTCAGTCACAGATAAATATAAAATTTTAGGCGTTGCAACAAACAAATTATTTGTTTGGAACTGTACTGATACCGATACGACGCTTTTTCATACATCGGTTCAAGCTTTGCGGGCTGCCCGCTGCGGCTCTACCTTAGCAAGAGATTTTTCCGAGAGAAAGCAAAAATCATTCGAAATAATCGATTGTAAAGAGTAATCGAATATCTCGAAATGTTTCATTCGATTGAGCCCATCGCTAGGGCAAAGACCAACAGGCATCTCCTCTGATGAAGAACAGGGTGGTAGCGTCAAGTAAAATTTAATGTGTCTTATAAGCATAGTCGACTGCCATTTCCCATTTACCGAAGCTATAGTCGTAAAATTGATAACGTAGACATCGCTACCGACAACGAACAGGATGGCAGTGCAAGTACGCCCTAGGCCCTTAAAAGAATCGGAAATTAAAGTCAACTATGCTTATAAGTGCGCTTAGGGCAAACTTTACCCTGCAGTCCTTTTTGCTGTCGGGGATGATGCCTATTATTGAATTTGGTGACTATTTCTTAAACGGTTCGAAAATTACAGTCAACTATGCTTATAAGTGGACTTAGAGCATACTTGACACATGCGCGCGGTGCGACTCTATGCTAGCGTGCGTGGGCAGGCTTCGCTCCATGTCGCGCAGGTGGAGTGGCAGAGCATGAAGACTCGTCCCTGTCAGGATGCTAGGTGAAAGGAGACCAGAATAAATATGAGAAAATCAAGGTGAAATGATAGAGCATGAGATTTGTCCGCGCCAGGTGAAAGGAAACCGGAAGGAATATGAGAAAACCGAGGTAGCAGCAGACGATGGTGGTGGGGGAACACCCAGAATTTAGGGCTCGAAAATAAAAAGAGGGGAAAGGGTGAAAATAAAGGAGATCGGAAGGAATATGAGAACACCCCCCTAGGGATAGTACGACTGAGAGAGGGAGAGAGAGAGAGACNAATAAAGGAGATCGGAAGGAATATGAGAACACCCCCCTAGGGATAGTACGACTGAGAGAGGGAGAGAGAGAGAGAGAGACAAGAAGGAATGAGGGATCATGAGGAATAAAGGACAGAGAGAAAATATGAGAGACCGGCAGGAATGTGAGAAAATCCCAAGGGATAGTACAGGTGAGAGAGAATGGGCATGGGGGAGAGATATTGAAAGGAATGAGAGATTTTGCATGATGGGGCAATGAATTTGAACATTCTTCTGACAAGATGGATGATGCTGGCATGGAATGATAGAGTGTGAATCTCAGGATATACCCTCCCCTTTTCACTCCTCACTCCCAAAAAGGAGTCGCTTAGCCACATTGTGAAGTCATGCTATTTTCGTACTCAGTGACTCATATAAATTTTGGTAAGGAAAATATCTGTATCATTGTTATGGTTCTGAGGGAAATTCGGATAATTGTGGGGGATTTTGAGGGAAAAAAGGGGAATTCCGAGGGAAATATGGAAAATGGCCTCCTTTCGCGAGGAATGACAGAGCAGGAGGCTTGTCCCCTTGTCCCCAGCCCCTGGCGCAGAACCGGCTATTTCTAACTACTGTTAAGCACACTAACTGATATCAGCGGGGGTTGGACGAACCGATCCGTGAACCCTGAAACCAATTTTGGGATTGGTGAATGGTGGCAACCGAAGGGGTGGTTCAGTAGTACTCCTACATTTGCTCAGGAAACAGTCAAATGCCTAAGGAAGTTAGTAATTATGAATTAAAGCTGTGTTAAACATTCCTTTTATTTGTAGCCTGAAATATGGTAGTATTCCCATTCAATGTATATATAGGTTAAAAACTTCAGTTACAGTTTAGGAAGTTTACCAGACNCTAAGGAAGTTAGTAATTATAAATTAAAGCTGTGTTAAACATTCCTTTTATTTGTAGGCTGAAATATGGTAGTATTTCCATTCAATGTATAGGTTAAAAACTTCAGTTACAGTTTAGGAAGTTTACCAGACAAATTTTTACAGTGTATAATTACATTTCATATACGCCTGTAAGAACTGAGATAGAGAGATTTAATAACGGCAACAATTAGAACGATTCGTGACTCAGCACGCCTCGCACCGTATGCATCTCCCGGCGCGGCGGCCAGAACCGTGGGAAAAGTGTTTTTCGATGTCAGTAACGCTGACGTGACACATGTCAGCGGCGCCCACGACACGAATTCTCCGATGAAACTGCCAAGTCACGTGTTTTTTAGGAACTCCTGGCGAGGGGACGTCCTGGCCTCCCGCTGACGTCATCACAATAACTGGGCCGGCGAAAGAAAAAAAAACACTCGGGGCTCAGCCGAAACTGTCTACCAAGACGTACGGTATGTACTTTGCGTGTCCGGCGCTTTAAGCCCCGGCTATAGAGCGTCCCACTCCTAGATTGCAGTGCAGTGTGAATGGCGCGCACTGTTGCCAGATTACTCCAGCTTTGCGACGTAGCTGGCAGGCTGAGTAACAAATGGGTGGCGAAGGTAATGGCCTAATTAAGAGAATTTGATTTGTTTACCTCCCTGACGACTCATAAGTAGGGCCAGTGACTTTTCGCGTAAAAATCGGAGCACACAGTAGACTTAAATACTATATAAACACCTCGGCTGTTGTTATACCTTCATTGGATGCTGGTGCCGTGTCCGTCTTTGACCAAGTCACTCAGGACTAAGTAACTCCGACATTGAACCTTCGTGATTCGTGCACAAACGGTTAACACGGGTCAGAACATTTTCTAGCCAATCAAAGAAGCTGGACGACCCTACAGTGCTTTGGACTGTATCATGTCTAGAAATCTTTTCGCGAAATATCACCGCCCCTAGGTATAGCCTATACGCGGTTTCTTCTCGCTCGTTGAATCAAACCTTTCAAAAGTCACACCATGTATGACGTGTTTGACTTTCCCCTAATCACACATCACAAGCCTTTTATACTTGCGTTAGCATAAAATTATATGTGTTACTTTTGGTTAAATTGAACTTCTACTAATATTTTATCTACAAATTGTAATCATTCAATTCTAATTATTACTAGTGCCACCGGTTAGTAGCGACAATATTTGTTACCCCGGATAGACATCAACATTCTACGTGCATACAAACAAGTATCCTTAGTCTATTGACCGGATGTCTGGGTCAGGATACATGTATATTTGACTGGGCTTATCAGAATTAAGTTATTCCGGCACTGAACTTCCGTAATTGGCTGGCAGACACCTCATACAGGTGAGAGTTTGAATTATCCAACCAAGAAATTGTTTCTAAATTAACGTGTTTTCCAGTTTTCGATAAACAGGTAGACCTAATTAATACGAATAACGACAGTGATAAAGTATAGGTGTGCTGGTAATTTCTAGTAAGAAATATTTCTTACGCAAAGTATTACTACACTGAATGCGCACGAACGCTGTGCGTTGTCCCTTTGGCGTAATTTTCTGGAATATCCTGAAAGTAGAACCCCAGCAGGGCTGCAGAACAGAGAAGTTTGGACGTGTAACCGTGAATGGACTGCAAGAGGATGTGTGGGTGAGATACAGTCGGGATGTGACGTAGCTGCCTGCGCCCCAGGACGGCGGTGTATTTCCGTTGTAGCGGCCACGTGAGGCGGGTACCTGCAGCAAGCGGCCAACACAAACAACGTCGCCCGTCGGCCAAGTGAGCGAGCGCTACACCCGTGGTTCACGCGCACGACTCACACCCGCCCACTTTCCTCCCGAGGGCCGTGTCATAGAATAGGCGAGTCCACAGACGCGAAATGGCGCGGCGGTTTCTCTTCTATACGGGGCGGCGGTGGCTGAGGGGCTAGACCGCTCGCCTCCCACCAACGCGAACCTGGTTCGATTCCCGGTCGGGTCACGCCCGCGTTTTTCGCAAGTGGGAATCGTGCCGGACGATGACACTGGTCGGCGGGTTTTCTCGGGGATCTCCCGTTACCACCGCTCTTGCTTTCCGGCACTGCTCCATACTCACCGCGTTTCGCCCTCATGGGCTCTCGTTGTTCAGAGCCGCCCAAATCTCTCAACTCAACTCCTTTGCAAAGGTCGTATAGTCCATTTCGGGTACTTCCAATTTTTCTGAAGCCCTACTAAAGTCATACTTGCAGGGTATTCCTCCACCTCACGCAAAAAAAAGGTTAACCGAGTCTATAAAATTACACAAAACGGGACAACCCACCGCATTCCTGTGCACTCAGTGAAATTAAATTTTGCATGAAAACTATTTATTACTAGGCATTACCGACATATGTATTTTCTTCCAATTTTTATTTATATTAATTATAAATATAATATTATAATTTATAGATAAAATATAAGTACAAATTCAGTTTAATAAAAAATATGATACTTTATGTTATCGCAAGTATGAAACGCTTGTGATACACGACATATTTAGGAAACAAACAAGCAAGTTACACATGCGATGATTTTTCAAATGTTTCATTAAAAAAAGTGTGAAGAAACAGCGAATAGACTACACACGGGAAGGGAACAGCCAATAAACAAATGACAGCGCCTGTACCGAAAAAAAAAACAAAATGGCGGTGGTAACTAAATTTCTTGACCCGTAACCGAAACAGACTGTCAAGGACAGCAGCAGAAAGGTTGTTGACGCGAACAAAATATGATCACCGTAGATAGTAATAGCAAGAGAACTGTCTGTTGTGNCAGCAGCAGAAAGGTTGTTGACGCGAACAAAATATGATCACCGTAGATAGTAATAGCAAGAGAACTGTCTGTTGTGTGCATGTCTGTGATTACATCTACAACTATATATGTGGTCCATAGAGCAGAACTGACATTTACTTCAGCAGAACTACATAAACGATATTTGGATTGTAGCCGCAAGGAACAGAACTGCAAACTAACAGAANGACATTTACTTCAGCAGAACTACATAAACGATATTTGGATTGTAGCCGCAAGGAACAGAACTGCAAACTAACAGAACGTTCTGATTCTGGTACCTAAATTGTGTTGCTGCTACCCTAAAACCCGATCAAAGGCTGTTCACGATAAAGTGAGCACTTTTGAAATCAACCTATGACAAATGTCACTGCCCCTACCTGCAANCGATCAAAGGCTGTTCACGATAAAGTGAGCACTTTTGAAATCAACCTATGACAAATGTCACTGCCCCTACCTGCAAGTATTGTACTGGGCACACTGACTGACATGCGCCCTGTAAATTTGGCAACGACGGAGAGTGAGTAGTTCCTTGTCTCAACGTTGGATTAAAAGTGTTCGGAAAACATTTGAGAATTATAAAATTATGTGTGTCATTTTCTGCATTTTTAATGCATATAAGAAAAACAATTATCAAAAAGTTATAATATTTCCTTTTCAAATAATTTTACAGTTTAACTTTACCAATACATGAATAAAGTGAGTAACCCCATGGCTGTGTTAATTTTACATACGGCGTAGGTATACGTAATGAGTAGGAGCAGCGATATTTCGGGACAATATTTCGAGACAAGATACAGTCCAAAGCACTGTGGGGTATTCGAGCTTCTTTGATTGGTTAAAAAATGTTCTGGCCCGTGTTAACCGTTTGCACACGAATCACGAAGGTTCAGTGTCGGAGTTACTTAGTCCTGAGTGGCTTGGTCAATGACGGACACGGCACCAGCAGCCAATGGAGGTATAACAAACAGCTGAGGTGTGTGTATATAGTATTTAAGTCTACTGTGTGCTCCGATTTTTGCGCGGCAAGTCACTGGCCCTAGTAATGAGCATACAAGTATATCTTAATCAGGACTTTCAAAAGTGCCAATTTGACCGTGAACAGCCTTTACGGAACTGTTCTGTTGTCACTTGTCTACAGATATTTTTCTTTTCAGTGTGGGGTGTATACAGAGCTGTCGAGTTTAGCCAGCCGTTATGGGAATCGTCCCGGGTTTTCTCGGGGATATCCCGTTTCCCCTTGTTCCTGCATTCTGGCGCCGCTCCATACCTCGCTTCACCCTAATCGGCTCTCAAGACCCCGATCTTCAGAGCCGCAGAAATCACTCCACTCGCAACGTACATACATGGAACCAGGAAACATTTATACAGGATGATTCTAAAATCATGGGGCAAACATTGAGGGGTGGTAGAGCTCACTAAAACAAACAATTATTGTACAGGAATATATGGGCGGGAGTGACGCGTTGAGGCACAAACACATAAATAACACATGGAATGCAACACATTGTTTATTTACAACGTCGCCGCTAAATGCCTTTTTACAGCAATGTTTATAATAATTGCTCAAGTTTGCTACCGCCGACAGTAATGCAAGCTTGGTAGCGTCGGTGGAGTGATTGGCGAACACATTCAAATACGCCTGGTATTTCACGCACGCGTGCAGCNGAGTTTTTACAGCAATGTTTATAATAATCGCTCAAAATTGCTACTACTGACAGTAATGCAAGCTTGGTAGCGTCGGTGGAGTGATTGGCGAACACATTCAAATACGCCGGGTATTCCACGCACGCCACCATTGTCAGCCAATCACGCCATATGTAGAGGTCGCCAAGCATGCGTGACTGTTGGTGGTTGCATTTCCAGCAACTGTTTTAACATTTTCTGTACGGAATCATTCGTTAAGTATGCTGGTAATGAACATTTTATGTTTCCGTTAATGTGTTATGTTTTTGTGTTTGTGCCTCAACGCGTCACTTCCGCCCATATATTCCTATACAATAATTACTTGTTTTAGTGAGTTCTACCACCCCTCAATGTTTGTCCCATGATTTTAGAATCAGCCTGTATATGAAGGTAAACAGTTAGGTTGACACATGATAAAAAATTCTTAGGAAATTAATATAAAATGAGAGCAAGAATTTACTACGTATCACAGAATAAGGTCATATTGACTTCTGTGAAGGCTACGACACAATATTTGGAACTACATCCTGTGCGATGAGTCTGATTTAGTTAAAGGACTTCCTGTATCCTGAAGAATGTTTTCCAGTGCCGGATGCAGGAAAAAAAAGGGGGGGGAGGAACAAAAGGGACGCCGTCTACTCCTCGCTGCGTCGGTGGACTTTCCACTGCGTCAAATCACGTGGTAATTGGTACCAGCGGGTACGTTAGCGAAGGAAGGAAAAATATCGTGGCAGGTATTTGAAAAACTGTAACGTAAAATCGTAAAATAAATCGATGTTTTAATTGGTTGTACCACAAGTGATGCAATCATTAAAAAAACTGTTATACTAAAAACAAAGGTGCTGTACCCATTTGAAAATCAGGCTCTTAGGCTGCCTTCTTTTACGCACATCCCCATAGGTACAGACTAGTGATGCAACGAATATTCGCATTCGCATTCGCATGTTTTCGAACATTCGCATTCGCATTCGCA
>NQII01006522.1:3476-97424 GCA_002778355.1 Clitarchus hookeri
CACCAAGTGCCGGAGCAGTCCCAAGTCGCCAGCCGAGAGAAGACAGCGCCTCCATCCAGATAAGTAGAGTCATCCAGCGAGTGTGAAGAATCTTGCCTTTCCCCCCTCCACGACGCGAAGCGCCGCGCCAAACAATACGGAGCCTACGTATAAAAGGGAAGGGGAGTGTTGTCTCGTGTGTACATGTATAAGTGGCCCTGTTAAGCGTTAATAAAACTGATTTATTGGTAACCCGAAAACGAGGTGAATTTATTAGTAAATTGGACCTAGAGACAATAGTGTCGACGTATTCATACGCCCTAACACTGAGGGCTAGCCTCAATTGCTGGTGCCTTACGCAGAGAGCAGATTCAATACCTACTTATAAACCATAGCATTGGGCAGGTATCAGTTCAAATGGTAGGTGACTAGTGCAGCCACTTTTCCAAACACAAATCATGTCATTGTCGTCATAGCGACGTGTAAATATAATGGTTTTGCAGAAGTTATGCCTTGTCCTAATATTTGTTATGAGTTTATTTGAATTTAAGAATAATAACGTACTGCATAATCTAATGCCTTCTACTGGAAAACTACCTTGTTTTATGCCTAATCTGAAGTACTTATAATAATAGATAATTAGTAGACTTGCTTGTTGTAAAGGTGAAAACGTAATCAGTATTCGGAAGTTGCAATAATTACAGACTGGCAATACTACATACGTGGGGAGGGTTCAGCTCTCNAATACTACATACGTGGGGAGGGTTCAGCTCTCACGAATAATGACAGTTGACCTTGAAAGTCAACACAGTCGAGTGGAAGAGAGAGAACATTGAGCCTTTGCTCTGGTTCACCCGTGTCAAAAGATTGAAGAATGAGAGGAGATAAATAAATATCATGTAATTCGCGTAATTTAATTTTTCATAGTACATATTCATAAACACACATAACACATTCATGGAAGGCCGTATGCCTGGTTCAAGACGCGAAGGCATCTCAAGGGTTGACTCGGACCTCATCGACCAAATATTCGTGACGGTGCATTATGAACCTTCATTACTATCAGGAAG
This sequence comes from Clitarchus hookeri, assembly GCA_002778355.1. Classification (NCBI taxonomy): domain Eukaryota; kingdom Metazoa; phylum Arthropoda; class Insecta; order Phasmatodea; family Phasmatidae; genus Clitarchus; species Clitarchus hookeri. The sequence goes on from NQII01006522.1 coordinate 4,526, forward strand.
ATGGGCAATCTTATTGGTATCTAGAGAACTAGCGTACATCGTACGTTGCGAGATAGANCTTCATTACTATCAGGAAGATGGGCAATCTTATTGGTATCTAGAGAACTAGCGTACATCGTACGTTGCGAGATAGAAATTACCACCCCTATCACATACAGAGGCTGTATCTACTTCCAGAGGATCACGAATACGGGGTGGAGTTTTGCCAAGAAATGCTGCGTCTGTCAAGGGAGGATGATAACTTTTTAGATAACATTTTGTGTACGGACAAGTGACATTTCAACAGACGTGAAGTATTTAACCTTTAATATCACTCATGGTCTATTGAAAATAGTAATGAAATTGGAGAATCTCATTTCCAATTTCAGTTTGGAGCGAACTTGTGGACGGGGATAGTAGGGGCCCATCGATTGGGCCATTTGAACTACAGAATAGACTGAATGGTGACTCTTAAAACAATTTTCTCTAGCACGATCTTCCACCGCTGTTAGAAGACGCGAACTTGGACGTGAGTAAGAAATACATCGTTTCAGAATGGTAATGCCCCATGCAGTTATGCATTGCACGTGAGGCAGCATTTAAACACTACATTCCCTAATAAATGGCTTGAGTATGGCGGACAGCAACCTTGCATTTAACATCCACTATATTTGAATCCTATTAGTTTTTACGTTTGGGGGTGCTATAAATAATTTCTTGATGCAAATGAATGTAAAAAAATAAGGGAATCAAGGCAAATACTGTCAGAAGCTGAAAATACTATGAAGATAAATGTTAGTTCTTTCCAATCATTACAAATTAATTTTCTACGAATGTGCAAGTCGGGTGTACAGAAACAGCGATGAAATTTTTACTATTTTTTTTACGAATACGGTGATAAATTAAATTAAACCAATTATTTCCATTTTACTGTTTATCCTTCATTCTTGTCGGGTGAACTAAAAAAAATGCACAATATTCTGTCTCATTCACTCGTTTGTGTGGAATTTCAAGGTCAGCTATCATTTTTTGTGAGAGTTTAACCCTTTCCACGTATGTAAAATTCCTCTGAAATTAGTTTGTAAATATTGCAACTTCTGTATGCTAACTAGGTCTATGTTTTCACCTTTTCGACGTCGAAGTTGGCTCGTGACCGATTATGATTAGCACTTCTGATAAGGCATACAATAAGGTAGTTTTTCCAGTAGCATGCATTAGATAATGCAGTACACTATAATTTTTAAAACTCAAACTAACAACAAATATTATTTTAAGACATAACTTTTTCAAAACCGTTATTATTTTCCACGTCGCTATAATGACAATGACATTAATGATGCTTGGTAAGTGGCTACACTAGTCACCAATGTTTGTGCAAACGTCACTTCACTGGGACAATTACTTTTGTCACTATTATGGTATTCTTAGGGTAGTGCAGAGTAAATCATAAAATTCTTAGAAAAAAAAAATCATAACTTTTAAACTGTCAAAAATCAGACCACATGCACATATATTGTACATTTTTTTTTTGTTGATATTGAGCCTCTCTATCATCTGATTCAGTTTGGACGTCTATGTTTGGAACGTTCTGTATAGCNACATTAATGATGCTTGGTAAGTGGCTACACTAGTCACCAATGTTTGTGCAAACGTCACTTCACTGGGACAATTACTTTTGTCACTATTATGGTATTCTTAGGGTAGTGCAGAGTAAATCATAAAATTCTTAGAAAAAAAAAATCATAACTTTTAAACTGTCAAAAATCAGACCACATGCACATATATTGTACATTTTTTTTTGTTGATATTGAGCCTCTCTATCATCTGATTCAGTTTGGACGTCTATGTTTGGAACGTTCTGTATAGCCAGTTCATGGTTAAATAAGGACTTCTGAAAGCCCTGCCCAAAATCATCGTTTCAGCACGATATGAATCCTTCTGAAACATATAAAAATTAGATTGACATGGCTCTATGAGCTAATATAAATGCGACTGTCCAGTGAAAACATAGGATTCTTAGAAACATGCATTTGTTAAACTTATTCCAACACTTAACTCTAATAAATTAGAAAGAAAATTATTTGAGTTTGTTTGTACATAATAACTACCCTTTAAATTGGAAGTTGTGATAAGGAACTACTTTTACTAATTTACTGCAATATCACCGTAAATAGCTCTATTCCAGTGAATTTTTTACGGTGTGAATACAGAATGTTTCTAAACTTTCTGCTTAAACTGTAACTATAACATATGCGGCCAGAGAGAAACATAACATATCAGTAAAAATTGGTACGGAAAAGTCATATGCAAGTACTAGCAGTGCCACTGAAATGGACAGATTAGTGCCCTCGTATTGTTGTGGCTGCATGATCATTGATTCCGAACCCACAACAACGCAGTTTCCAGGCTTTGTGCAGTTATAACTGACCCGTGACGGGTAGTTGTACGCATACGTATTGTAAACTGTGTGTTTTCGACACTGATGCGCCTACTGCAGTGTTGTACTGCCAGATTACTTCTCCAATCACATTTTTACTGATGTTTTATATTTCTTTCTTCTCAAATAGGCTGTTGTTTCAATTTGGGCGGCACGTTTAGAAACGTTATATTTTAAGATACGGGAAGAGATTTTCTTAAAATACTTATCTCAAAAGTTACTAATTAATCATGAACCAGCTATATTTAAGTTGCTTGTAATTATCTGTACCCTAATTATTAATGATTGAAATTAAATTAAATTATGACAGTTCTGAAGAGCTACTCAAGAGCCATGTCTTTCGTGGAGTCAGGAGGTAGGCAGATGTGGAATTTTCTGCGTAAAGTGACAACACATGATTTACCGCAAATTCTTCTAAGTGCGAATTCATCGAACAGTAGAGGAATAAGCAGTTTACACTCAAGAAACTTCATCCTGCACTGTGTTCACAATCGTGTGCTGCTCTATGAACCGTACGTCAGTTTTGGGATCGAGGCCGTCCATTTTGTAATACATAGTATAAAAATAAGTGGAGGAAAATTGTAAGCTGCCAACATTTGGTCCCTTTCTCCTTCATTTATGATATAAAAGAACTTTGTTTACTTAAACTAAACTTCCTTTAAAAACTTATTTTAAAAAATGAGAAATGACAAAAACGTAGGTCCAATTTTGAATTCACAACTTTTAAATACTCTCAGAAAACTACGAAACATGTATTGTAAAAATAATAGTACTCTAAAGAATTACCAACAGAAATGACAACCTCACATCTTTAAAATATTTTAATATATCATTTCTACTAATCACGCACCAAATGAAAGTGGTTTCACCAGTTTTGGGTTTTTAATGTCAAATGTCACTGTTTTCACTTCCTCTGTCCGGGAAGTTCACACATTCAAGCCGTATTAGAATTTTTTAGATTTTCTTCACAATATGGTTACATGACCTGATTATGTATAGAAAAATTATGACGAGTTTTATTATTCGGTTGGTAATATATTGTAAAACAAAAGATTTGTAAAGATACGTATTGTAAAATACTAAAATCCCAAATTACCTGCATGATATGTTATAATTTCTAAATACAACCGCGAGAAGAAAATCAACGTACTCTTCTAAAAATTAAATTATAAGTTTAATTTATTACATGCCTAATAAATGTAGGAAATCGTAGGTGGTGTAGCAGTCGTTTGTAAGAAATATAATAATTATTTACTCGAGATCAAAAACTATTTGAGCTCCAGTTGTAATTTTCTGATACAGTAAAATTCGGGGCATATGTACACAATTAATTTNCATCTTTAAAATATTTTAATATATCATTTCTACTAATCACGCACCAAATGAAAGTGGTTTCACCAGTTTTGGGTTTTTAATGTCAAATTTCACTGTCTTCACTTCCTCTGTCCGGGAAGTTCACATTCAAGCCGTATTAGAATTTTTTAGATTTTCTTCACAATATGGTTACATGACCTGATTCTGTATAGAAAAATTATGACGAGTTTTATTATTCGGTTGGTAATATATTGTAAAACAAAAGATTTGTAAAGATACGTATTATAAAATACTAAAATCCCAAATTACCTGCATGATATGTTATAACTTCTAAATACAACCGCGAGAAGAAAATCAACGTACTCTTCTTAAAATTAAATTATAAGTTTAATTGATTACATGCCTAATACATGTAGGAAATCGTAGGTGGTGTAGCAGTCGTTTGTAAGAAATATAATAATTATTTACTCGAGATCAAAAACTATTTGAGCTCCAGTTGTAATTTTCTGATACAGTAAAATTCGGGGCATATGTACACAATTAATTTCTATTTTTTACTATCGGCTTCGCCTAAGTATATACTTCAATATTTTATCTGCGGCCATATGGTTATGTTGTCATGGTTGCTAAATAAGTGACCGCTGGAGTGACTGACCGAAACCTAGCTAATCGAAAACTATAAAATGGCTGGCAAATGAAATGAAACGAGACACCTCTGAACGTTGGGCTTGGACTTGCAGTCGTTCCGCGTCTTGGCCGNATATTTTTTACTATTGGCTTCGCCTAAGTATGTACTTCAATATTTTATCTGCAGCCATATGGTTATGTTGTCATGGTTGCTAAATAAGTGACCGCTGAAGTGACTGACCGAAACCTAGCTAATCGAAAACTATAAAATGGCTGGCAAATGAAATGAAACGAGACACCTCTGAACGTTGGGCTTGGACTTGCAGTCGTTCCTCGTCTTGGCCGGCAGAGCGCATCGTGATCTGGTTTCTAAGTGAAACTTCGTGATGTGGCTAATAACAACGGCCAAGCTGCGATGAGACGAGAGACGCTGGCCGCGACACAGCTACTCCGCCGATTACAACTGCCAAGTTTCCCAACTTTATAGAGATGAGAGATATGCAAGTTACGCAGCCGATGCATCGACATTTCATGACTCGCGACGCAAACGCAACGATCTTTCAAATGTCAATATAACAGATTCTGGCAACAAATTCAGTGAAATTGCAGAAAAATTACAAGTTCCTCACAACAGTCTATTGTGACTTTTTTTTGCTAGGAAATAGCCAATTAACGTGAAATACTAAGAAGCTGCAGGCAGCCGTACACTGGCAAAGCTGGGTCTTGACTACTAAGAGTCCAAACTAAAGTGTGGCAACGTCTAGTTCAGAATATTATGATAATAATAATTAGGATTTTAATGATAATAATAATAGTGTACACGGGGAGGTNAATAATTAGGATTTTAATGATAATAATAATAGTGTACACGGGGAGGTGCACCCTAGGGGTTTGTAACACCTACCGAGATATGGGCCTCCTACTCCAACGTGGGACCCGCAGATGCTCGTCTTGACTAAATGGTGACATGGAATCATTCATCAAGATGGAGCGGCGGCGGAACGCAAGGGCACGTGGCATAGATCACCCCAACAAAACCCACGGGTCAGAGAAGCAACGTCCACCACGTTTTTCACACGTGAATATTAGAGAGTAACATCGCCGGGCTGGATCTCCTTGTTGGAAAGCCACTGCAGTGGCTACGCGGTCACCTAGGCCCCGAAGATATTCATGAAAATGAAGGCGAGTAGGGGCTGCGGAGGGTGTTCGTCATTAAGGGGTCAAAGGTCAAAATAAAAAAAATATCGTATTTCACACGTGTTTTAAATTTAAATTAGCACTAGAAAATATTATGCTATCGCAGAAAAATTCTTACTAACATGTTTAATATTAAGACTTGCTCAGAACTTACATACTTACACACTTCTTTTAATTTTNCAGAAAAATTCTTACTAACATGTTTAATATTAAGACTTGCTCAGAACTTACATACTTACACACTTCTTTTAATTTTAACGTGATAACTAATATAGTTTGTAAACAAGTGTAGGATGATATATTATAGAAATACTGCACCATTCTACTATAAGTATTAAAATTTTTAAAGAAATCATGTTTGAAAGTAATTGGTTTTCCGTATTAATTCTCTCAAGACCTCTATGTTAAGATCTCTTCACTCTTCACGTATTAATTCAACAACAAAAGTCATAGTTTTAGTGGTGTGGGTTTATTATTCCTTCTGAGAATGTGACGCTTACAGCAGATTATTAGGGGGTCATACGACCCCTTGACCCACTCGTTCCGTCACCTCTGAAGGTGATTACAATGAAGGTTATAACAATGAACATGATGACAGTAAAAATTACAGTGAAAATGATGCCAGTATAAATGGCGCCAGTGAAAATGATTACAATGAAGATGATGGCAGTAAAAATGATGGCAGTAATGGGGTTGATGAAGAACACGTTTTTAATGACATTATGGTGCGCCCAAGGCTCTTCAGGTAGGATTGTTTATTCTACACAGTTTTGAAGCGAAAGGACAACGTAATACCTTTTTAAATTGCGCATTTATCTCTTTTCCTGCCTCCTTAAAGTCAGGAAGTACTCTCCAACAGAGCGTGTTTTGTCATGTGGTANTTGCGCATTTATCTCTTTTCCTGCCTCCTTAAAGTCAGGAAGTACTCTCCAACAGAGCGTGTTTTGTCATGTGGTAGTCTGACGGGCTTTTATTAGGAAAATAGTAGGTTTGATACCGCAGTCAACTTCTCGGGGAATACTGAAGATTCCCCCTAAGGGTTTTACCAATGACTGAAGATGAGATAAACTGATTTTCGTTTACTGCGTATTGCCAGAACAACTGTCAAATGACGCGGCGTTTGATTACATTTGAGTTTTAATTTTAAAATCTGTGTTTTTAATAAAACAGTAATTGCGTAACTTGATTATAGCAGTGTACTGCATATTAAAGAACTTATTTAAGTAACCAAATGACTAACCTTGATCGAAGCCACGTGGTTATTGACAGTTTTGTAGGAAGAAAAGGAGTTCCTTGTTGAGACATGGAGATAGTTATTGCGCAGTTGGTATGCGCACTCTACTATATATTCACTCTACAGTTTTACTGCCCCCAACACAGTCGAAGGGTTGTGCACTTCCTTAATGTGAACATTCATTATCCATCACAATTTATACCAATATACGGGNTTGCGCATTTATCTCTTTTCCTGCCTCCTTAAAGTCAGGAAGTACTCTCCAACAGAGCGTGTTTTGTCATGTGGTCGTCTGACGGGCTTTTATTTGGAAAATAGTAGGTTTGATACCGCAGTCAACTTCTCGGGGAATACTGAAGATTCCCCCTAAGGGTTTTACCAATGACTGAAGATGAGATAAACTGATTTTCGTTTACTGCGTATTGCCAGAACAACTGTCAAATGACGCGGCGTTTGATTACATTTGAGTTTTAATTTTAAAATCTGTGTTTTTAATAAAACAGTAATTGCGTAACTTGATTATAGCAGTGTACTGCATATTAAAGAACTTATTTAAGTAACCAAATTACTAACCTTGATCGAAGCCACGTGGTTATTGACAGTTTTGTAGGAAGAAAAGGAGTTCCTTGTTGAGACATGGAGATAGTTATTGCGCAGTTGGTATGCGCACTCTACTATATATTCACTCTACAGTTTTTCTGCCGCCAACACAGTCGAAGGGTTGTGCACTTCCTTAATGTGAACATTCATTATCCATCACAATTTATACCAATATACGGGCTAGTTATAGTGCATAAAAAGGAAACAAATGTTGTTCTCATAGTTGTACTTTACAAGTATATACTGTATTACTTCAATTCGTACAGGCTACTATCGGTTTTTCTGTACTTAGCTGTCTGTACCTCGGTTTGCACGTTCTAGCGGAGGCAACATGCATGAAAATAGTCAAATTCACAGAGAAACAAAATTTTGACGCACAGTTGTTTACTGGCGTACAAACAAGAATTTAAATTATTGTCAGTTTTGAGAGGGCTAATATTTTAGGGCCCGGAACTCGTTTTACTAATGTATCCTTCCACCTCAGGTGTTCTGATAGAGGAAGCCATGCTGTTTGTTTCTTACGTCAGTTGTTGAAGTTTATCACAGGAATGATCAGTTCCCTCATCCAGTGGCTACAAGGCTTTGTAAATGTGCTACAAAAAGTTTGAAACTTTCTGCAGAACTACAAACAGCCACATTTGAAATTTGCACGTTCAACTATTATTTAATACGTACAAATTGCACGTAAAGCATTTTGCAGAGATGTTTGACTGATTTCTGTCATGATCTGCTTTCCCTGAGATGAGTTGTTATTACTCACTGTATTTAATTTGAATATTGTATATTCTATTTTTAATAGAACTTAAGCATTTATAGAGTACTATTTGAAAAAATATTTTCCATTGTTTGCCGATTTAACAATTAGGGAAGGGCTTTAAAATGGGTTTCTTCACAGTCGCTATCATTTTATTTGTATTATTGTTTTCATACTTACAAATGGTGTTACGAAGAGTTACTTTCAGCGGGCAGTGTCACCATTAAGTTGTCTCTTTTAACTTTGTTTTTATGAGGCGTTCTAAGTAGTGTTTTATGAATGTTGTTCCAAATTGTATGCCTTTGCGACTCAACAAAAGATTCTGGTTGTTCCATGACAAACATTAAATTAAGTATTTGTATGACCAATCCATAAAAGTTAACTGGGGTTTCAGAATAATGCAAAACGTAATGCTTAGAGAGGAACAGTCTTCGTTCAAGAACAATAGTAGACAGTTTATTAATGATTTAATTTAATAATTATAATTTAATAAAATAAATTATTTAGTATCATTAAAAAAAATATAGGTTCAATTTTATATAAATATAGTAATATACACAGGGAAGTACTTATAACTTACTAATACAAACGTTGAAGCATGTACATCAGATTTATTACTATACTGCAGATTCAATAAATGTCAGTTCACACAAATATTGAAAAATATTTTTGAATGACGTAATAATGGAATAATTAGGTCGTTTTGTGTACATACACCAAAATTAATATACTCACATTGGGTTTGACTGAAAGTTGCAAATCATAGATATCTTACGGGCATACATGTACACTGGAGAGCAAAAAAAAACTGGTTTTAGCGGCGCTTATGCAAATAACAGAGGTATGGAACCAATCAGAGTAACGCGATGCGGTCGGCAGTGCCTATATAAGACAACAAGCGTCTGGCAAAGATGCTAAACCGGTTACTGCGGCTATAATGGCAGGTTATCAAGGTTTAAGTGCGTTTGAACGTGGTGTTATAGTCGGCTCTGTTATAGTCGGCTCACGAGATATGGGACGTAGCATCTCTGAGGTAGCGATAAAATTTGGATTTTCGCGTACGAGCATTTCACGAGTGTACCGTGAATATCGGAAATCCGGTAAAAAAAAAAATCTTCGACATCGCTGAGGCCGGAAAAAGATAGCGAACGAACGGGACAAACGACGACTGACGAGAATCATTAAACGTGACAGACGTGCAACCCTTTCTCAAATTGGCGCAGATTTCAATGCTGGGGCATCAACAAGTGCCAGCGTGCGAACTATTCAACGGACCATCAATGATATAGGCCTTCGGAGCCGAAGGCCTAAATTACGAGCGTGCACAATGGTCTGTAGAATAATACGAGATTTAAGGCGCGAAAGTATTCAGGCTAACAGCGTTTTCAATCTTTCTTGTGTTTCGGTACTGTGTAATATCTACAGTAAATGCACAGCTAAAAAAACTATAAATTAAGTTAAACACTTCTTACCCGGTACTCCTTTCGTAAAACTTCTGGTCATTTATATTTTTTATGTGATGTAGGCCAAAGTTACGTCCAATGTATCCATTTGCGCCTCAAATAACTGGCACTTGAATTACGAATTAAATATCTTATGGTGTGTGTAATTCTGTGGGCTATTCATACAGGAACTTTATGAAATCACTAATTTCCTACATTACATATACACAAAAAAACTGAACATGTGATCGGAAAGTTTCCGTTTGTGACGCGAAAATGGCAATGAGTTGGACTGCTCCAAGAAAGTAGTGCCAGTTTTGTGGATATGCTAATTGACCGTTCCACCTAAGTTCTTCTGGCACACGAAGCCATGCCTTCCACATTTCTTATGTTTTATGTTTAGGCCCTATATATCTTATGACGAAGTTGAAGAAGAAGTTAAAGTCTCCACTAACCTCCTGAGTTCTCATGGATTCTAACCATTATTTTCCTTCAAGTTAAAAAACTATTTTTCTTATTTTAGGATTAAGGTCAATTTCGCATAACAGTGGGAAGGGGATATGACAGTCGAATATGCTTGTAGGCTTGACTACCTACCTTCTGGAACATAGAGCATTGATCTTAAACTTCGTCGGTGACAAATCCAAAGCCTCGTAATTTTTTACGAAATTTTTATTTAATTTAAAAATTACTATAGACTTATATGAGATTAAGATTGTTTTGAAGTTCTATGGAATTTCCGTGTCCGGAGTGTCATTCGATCCCCTGACGAGCGAAGACAAAATATTTTGTTAGAGTAACAGCAGATGGTGTTGAAATGCCTGTGATTAAAACGAGTAAGTGAGTTAGTGAAGAGATTTGGGCGGATCGTAACATCAAGGTCTTCAGAGTCAACGAGGGTGAAGCGAGATGAGCATGGTGCAGCGCCGTAATGCAAGGGCGGAGAAAACAGGAGATCCCCGAGAAAGCCCGCCGATAAGCGGCATAATCCGGCACGATTCCCACATGCCAAAATCCGGAGGCAATCCCGCCAGGAATCCAACCTGGTTCACCCTGTTGGGAGGCGAATATTCTAACCACTACACCACCACGGCTCTCTGATTACAACGAAATGAAAACATTTTCGAGCCAAGGGGAGTTGGAGGTACGTATCATCACTCAGTGTACTCCAAAATGTTTATATTAAGATATATGACGAGTTTCTGTTTTTTATTCTTGACTATAATCGTACAATCAATCAGTAGTCTGGGTAGGTCTGCCTGTTATTTCGTAGATTATGTTAAGTGGATTGCCGCAACAGTTCCTGCCATTTAACATTTGATAGAATCATACATACAGAGGCCTCCAACGGTCGCTTTGTGATATGATTCCTAACGTATTTCGCTATGTTATTCGCGACATATGATACGAGACTTGCGATATGCTTTACGATTTCAGCCGAATGTGCCAGTGATTATGGAATTTTAAGTAATTCTTTTACAGGTTGACTCAGGACGGACTGTGTTAATTTAGAGACGCGATTCTTTATGAGAAAGTAAGTCGAAAAAGTTTTTTTTTCTTCGATCAAGTAAAAAATTGTGGCAATTAGAGTCGCTAAAAATCACACGGAAAATTATATTAGTTTACCAATATCAGAAACAGTTTCAGATTATGCAACAAAAATTCGAACAGTGCTAAAGAAATGGGAGATATTGATCCTGCGGTAATGTGGTAATAATTTTATCCCACTTTCAGTACCAAAATCGCGGTCGGCACCCGCATTTTGGTCTCTAATATCGAAAGACTGCTGTAGTTCATGTTTCTTAACGGAAACGCAATCATCATAAGGATATTAACAAAAAAAAGTTGTCTTGAAACTCACTCTCAGGCATACTAATGCCCGAGAGGTTTCCATCCTGACACGCAGTGTAACAGAACAACCAGGCGATTTTCATTTGTTTGTGCATGCAGACCTAACAAATAAAAAACAGACAGCCTTTAATTGTGAAAGACCGCGCTTTAACATATATTTCGTCTCCAAAAGTTAACGAGTATGTACAATCTAATATAATAGCCTGTATTGTTGGGAAATGCTCACGTTATACACAGAGGTGACAAAAGTCATGGGATAGCGATATGCAAATATACAGATGGCAGTAGTATCGCGTACAAAATGTATAAATGGACAGTGCATTGGNTCATGGGATAGCGATATGCAAATATACAGATGGCAGTAGTATCGCGTACAAAATGTATAAATGGACAGTGCATTGGATGGGCTTTCATTTGTAGTCAAGTGATTCATGTGAAAAGGTTTCTGACGTAATTATGGCCGCACGGCGGGAATTAACAGACTTTGAACGCGGAATGGTAGTTGGAACTAGACGCATGGGGCATTCCAATTCGGAAATGGTTAGGGAATTCAACATTCCGAGATCCACAGTGTCAAGAGTGTGCCGAGAATACCTAATTTCAGGCATAACCTCTCACCATGGACAACGCAGTGGCCGACCGCCTGCACTTAATGACCGAGACCAACGACGTGTGCGCAGAATGGTCAATGTTAACAGACAAGCAACACTGCGTGAAATAACCGCAGGAATCAATGTGGGACGTACGACGGACGTGTCCGTTAGGACAGTGCGGCGAACTTTGGCTGTACTGGGCTATGCCAGCAGAAGACCGACTCGAGTGCCTTTACTAACAGCACGACATCGCCTGCAGCGCCTCTCCTGGGCTCGTGACCATATCGGTTGGACCCTAGACGACTGGAAAACCATGGCTTGGTCAGATGAGTCCCAATTTCAGTTGGTAAGAGCTGATGGTAGGGTTAGAGTGGGGCGCAGACCCCACGAATCCATGGACCCAAGTTGTCAACAAGGAACTGTACAAGCTGGTAGTGGCTTCATAATGGTGTGGGCTGTTTTTACATGGAATGGACTGGGTTNTGTCAACAAGGAACTGTACAAGCTGGTAGTGGCTTCATAATGGTGTGGGCTGTTTTTACATGGAATGGACTGGGTTCTCTGGTCCAACTGAACCGAACATTTACTGGAAAGGGTTATGTTCAGCTACTTGGAGACCACTTGCAGCCATTCATGGACTTCATGAACCCAAACAACGATGGAAATTTTATGGATGAACAATGCGCCACGTCACCGGGCCACAACTGTTCGCGATTGGTTTGAAGAACATTCTGGACAATTCCAGCGAATGATTTGGCCACCAAGATCGCCCGACATGAATCCCATCGAACATTTATGGGACATAATCGAGAAGTCAGTTCGTGCGTAAACTCCTGCACCGGCAACACTTTCGCAATTATGGACTTCTATAGAGGCAGCATGGCTAAATATTTCTGCCGGGGACTTCCAACGACTTTTTGAGTCCATGCTACGTCGAGTTGCTGCCTTTGCCGGGCAGAAAGAGGTCCGACATGATATTAGGAGGTATCCCATGACTTTTGTCGCCTCAGTGTATAATGTTGAGATAACGAAATGTTTGTGTTGATGGGTGGGCTCTAATGCCTGATATGCAGCTAGTTTTGTTGTTTTGAGTAACTATTTTGGCATATGTGATCAATTACATAAGCAGAGTATTAAGTGCACTATTATTATGACTTATTTATTATTTATTGTTCTAACAAATTGATGGTAACATATGTTAGGTTATCAAATTCGACATCAAATATACAATTTTATTGATAAGGGCATACAGATTTATTGAACGATGCTAAGGTTACAGTTTGAGCCCATATTCCCACACAAGCATGAAGACGACGTTGGCGGGACTGGTGAACACTTTCCAGTATACCAGGATTTGCGTGTACTGTCCGGCATGTGTTATGAACGTGTAGTAGTCACAGTTCTCGGCAATTTGCCAAGTAGTTTACATAACATACACCTGTGCCTTTAAATTTACCGACAAGTAATAATCTAGGCGGTTTAGGCCCGGCGACCTAGGCAGCTATCGGCTATTCCATTAGACATCATCTTGCAATCCAGCGTTGTAAGTTCATTGTACCCGTACTCCATACTGAAGTGCGCTGGTGCTCTGTAATGAATTTACCACATTTCGTGACGTATTTGCTGTGGCACCTCTACCAATAACCCCTGTAGTCCATTCTCCAAGAAGTGCTGGGCAGGAGGCTTCACCGAGAAGCTTAGGAAGGATGTAGAGGCCAATTGATATGTAATGACAGTTTAGACCTGCTGGCTTGTTGCAAAGCTTAGCAGACGGCAAGCCATCTAGGGACACGCTGACACGTGCACAATTTAGTATACAGTGCTCACGATGACGTGGAGTAGTGCGGAACTCAGTGGCATTGTTTTGACGTTTGGCGAAATTTATGTAATGCAAGGGTTGCACGTCGGATATATGGAGAAAAATATCCAGCACGACCGTTACCGAATGCACGAACATTCATTGCACTGAATTGTCGCTTTCGTGAAACCGGAAGTGTGCATGTAACAAGAAACGCCGCCGGCATACGCCAGTGTGGTATTATAGAAGATGTTTTGGACTGCGTGGCTGACAACTCACGCATCAGTAATAGATGTATTGCTGCTAGACTGAACACATCACAATCTATGGTGAGTCGTGTACTACGTCGGGAGAGACTACATGCATTTCACTTCCAGCCAGTACAGCCACTTCGTCCGCCAGATCGCCCGTCTCGAATGCAATACTGTGAGTAGTTGCTAAATAGGGAAGTAGAAAACGTTTGTTTCTTCATAACAGTTCTCTTCACTAATGAAGAATTATTCCCAAGATATTTTTTATTTAGCGATCACAATGAGCATTTGTGGGCGCGTCAATCGCTACATCTTTCATGAATCACAGTTCCAACATTACTTCTCACTGAACATTTCAGCGGTCATTGTAGGTGACATTCTAATTGGACCCTACATCCTTCCAGTTTAGCCTTACCAAACCTTCTTGGAGATTGGACGAACATGGTTATTGGAAGATGTACCACTGCACCTACATCGTGAAATGTGTTACATGCATGACGGAGCACCAGCGCGCTTCAGTTTTACCGTAAGGGAGTATTTGGATACAATATACCCACAGGGCTTGATTGGAAGAGGATACTCAGTGGAATGATCTCCTAGGTTAGCGGACCTAAACCCCCTAGATTATAACTTGTGGGATAATTTAAATGCATATGTGTATGTTAATGATTAGAATTCATGCCCTGCAGTACAAACAAGTCATGGTATACTGGAGTGTGTCCATCAGTTCCTCCAGCGTTGCCTTCATGCATGTGTGGAAAAAGGGAGGGGGGAGGCAGTCAAACCTTTAGCACGCTCTGTGTAACCGTGGCATCAATCAACACAATTGTATCATTTATATCACATTTAATAAGTTTACATATTCATTAACATCAATATGCTATAATAAAACATTATAAAGAGGTAATAAATATATGGCACTTAATAATCTAGTTATGTGTTTGTCCCCATATATTAACATAGTTACTCAAGACAACAAAATTGGCCTCATATTTGGCATTAGTTCCCACTCATCAACACAAACATGTGGTTATCTCGACAATAGATAACCTAAGCATGTCCACACAAGATATTTTCTGTTACCTTGCGCATTCTCATTACCCTTTCGAGACGAAAACATGTGTTGCAGTACTGTCTTTCACAATTAAAGGCTGTATGATTATGATTTATTACTATATTGTATTATGTTAGCTTAAACATTATTGCAACAGAGAATACAGTTACTGTACTCAGTGTCTAATGACAGCCCCCCCGTCCCTGTGGTAACCTGTCGACAAGCTTGCCAAATCAGTAACAAGGCGATTCCGGGTCTACATGGACATAAAAATGAAAAAAAAAAAAAACCCAGGTTGTTAGGTTAACTGCATGCCAGGCGACATACCTTTCAGGCATTAGTTTGCACAACTTTCAGCATACACACACTGATATCTCGAAACTTTTGCTATCAACTAATAACGTAAGCGAGTTCCGACAAGACAATTTTTTTNGCATACACACACTGATATCTCGAAACTTTTGCTATCAACTAATAACGTAAGCGAGTTCCGACAAGACAATTTTTTTTGTTAATTTTCCCATGCTGATTATGTTATCGTTACGAAACGATTTAGGTACTGAAGAGAGATGATATTACTACCACATTAACTTAATATCAAAATTTCCCTTTTCTGTAGCACTGTTTGAATTTTCGTTGCACAATTTCAAATGGCTTTTGATATTTTAATTTTAAATTCAATTTTCAGGTGGTTATTACTGCCACAATTTTGACTTTATCTAAAAAGACAAAATAAATTTTTTTTTTCTTTCTTCTACGGAATGACCTCCCTAAATTAATACATTGTGTCTTGACTCATCTTATACAAGAGATAAGACTTTTCAAAAATATTTTTGGGTATGGGATTTAATTCTATGCTCCCCTTTAGGAACTATTGTAGGTATATATAATGACTCCTTAGGTCATTAGGGTAACTCGAGTGACCCACTGCCNGCTCCCCTTTAGGAACTATTGTAGGTATATATAATGACTCCTTAGGTCATTAGGGTAACTCGAGTGACCCACTGCCTGAGAAATAACGTGGTGAGGATTTGCACTCGCGTTCTACCTTCGGGACTCGCTGAATGAACACTTACACCTTAGACATCAATTCGACTCACTCACTGCAACACAACTTATAATAGTTTAACTATTGAACGCTCATCTTTGCTATGCAGTTTACAGATGGCATGGTTAGATGACATGCTTCGTGGCATTTTTCGAAAATTGTGACTCGATTTGCGATGTAGTTTGTGAGGGATAAGATGCTTCACAAAATGCTTCGCAATATGATTTACGATGTGCGATATGCTTCCCGTACTGCTTTGCGAAGATATTCGCATAGTTCTTCGCGACGTGGTCGATCGCGACTTCACGATGCAAATAACGGCTTGCGAAGTGTTTCAAGACTTGCGGCGACTAGCTTTGCAACCTGATTCACGATATATGAGTTTTATTTGAGGTGTATTTGAGATCTGAGGTATATTACAGGTCAGATGTATATTAGAGGTCTGTTTGAGGTATATTTGAAGTTTGTTGGTATGGCTGGTTGGTATGGTCGATTTGTATGATCAGCCAGTGTGGACGGAATTGCATTGAATTGGTATTGTCAGTTGGTCTGGTGGACTGGTATGGTCGGTTGGTCTGGTCTGTCATTATGTCTGTATGTCGGTGTAGGTTGCATGTTTGTGACGACTGTGACACCGACTTTGTTTGTAGTCATAGATGGTGAAGCATTCTCAATAAACTGAATTGGTAATAGTAAGCTAGGTTTACTAATAAGTTTGACTAAATTAATTCAGTTTCGTCATACCAACCATGTCAGCAAAAGCAGTTTGGGTCTATATCATGACCTATCGTTTTGTTCGGGGTAGGGAATATTAGGTACAATCTCAATTTCGTGGTCGTATCTCCAATGGTTCGACAATGTTAGTAAACTATGACAAAAAATGGCTCTGGAGAGGTCATTGGACAGAGTGAGGAGTATTATCTATGATCTGAATTTTTGGTGGTTATGTATCCAGTGGTCGCAGAATGCAGGCAACTATGATTATAAAATAGCCGAGTGTCTAACACGGGATATCTACTTCATTGGAGTCTAAACTCGGTGGTATTGTTCGAAATTTCAAGCTTTTATCTATGTTCTGAATGTCGTGATTTTATTTTCAGTGGTTACGAAATTGTGAACAACACACTTATATAAGGTCTGACATTATATATTGTCTTGTCCTAGGTCAGGGTTATCACTCTTGGTGATCTGAATTTGGTGATTATATTTCCAACAGTTGCGAAATGGCGATAAACTATGCTTATACAAGGGCTTATGTTCTAATGCATTGCTTTCGGCCTGTTCCTGATTTCTGCTGTTCCGTTACATTCTGTGTTTCATAGGACTAACCGCCATGGCTGCTGAATGATGGCTGAGTATGCCTTTAACTCTTTGAGGAGTATGCACGTGTATACTCGGGGCTACATTCATATGGAAAATTCTTTGCTCTTGAATAAAAACTCCTACTTTTATAGTTTTACTGTTTTGCTGGATTTTATAGGAATCTAAGTAAAATTATCGATAGTCATAATTTCATTACGTAAGAATAAAACTGTTCTATTTAATAATTTCTCTAATGGACACGATGGATTGTAAAACCTGTTACATATGTTGCGACACATTAACTGGTACAGAGTGAGTGCGCGACTTCATTGGCAGATGGCCAGCCAATTAATAAACTTTGCAGAGTACATTAGATGTGCCCGATATAACCAGGACCAATGGGACGATGTCAAGTGGAAATACAGAGACCAACATAACTGATACTCACTTCAAACTTGTCTTCAGTGCCAGGAAATTTGTGCCATTCTCAAAGTGTTNTGGGACAAGGTGGTTTTTACAATATTGGGTTGGTCACGTTCACTTACCATAATTATTTTAATGAAAGTTGAACATCGCACTCATATGCAACCTTACAGTTCGCTGTGAATTTAAAAACTGATGTTTGAAATTGTGCGGGTTTTTAAAAGTAAAATATATTGATTTAAAAGGTAGATTACTGTGAATATAAAAATAAAATATATGGGGGTATTTTACATGGTTCCTAAATACCAAACATATGGTTTCTTCTCTAATTAAAAATATATTTTTAAATTCCAGTGATATAGAATCTTTGAAAATTAAATAAACCAATTTAGTAAATTCAATAAGTATTGTCAACACACAGTTGACGTCACACATTTTTTACAACTATAGTCTATTCGCGGTTACTTCCATCTTTCCCGAAGTTCTGCTAAAGCTCCACATTCACACTATTCCTCCGCCTCATGCAAACAAAGCTTAACTAAGTCCAGAAAATTACACTACGAGTAAAAGGACAGTGCACCTCATCCGTGTGCACTCAGTTTAATAATATTATGCATGAGAACTATTTCTTACTAGATTTTACCAACATAAATATGGTTTCCCTGTTTTATTCATGTAAATAATAAATAAAACATAATTTATAAACAAAATGTAAGTCAAAGTTCAATTTAACGAAAAGTAAGGTACTAATATGTTAACAGAAGTATAAAACGCTTGTGATAGATGACATGTTTAGGAAGCAACCAAACATTAAAAGGGGTGATTTTTCAAAGGTTTGTTTCTAAATGTGCGAAGATGCTGTGAATAGACTATAGGCACACAGCCGAAAGAAAAATAAATGTTTAAAACAGACGAATATTAATGCGTATAGATTCTGAACACCTTAAACCTATAATAAAAATGTTTATCTTAAATTTCCGTGTTCACATTAATTGGGGTCAAGGCCAATGTGACAATCTTGTTAAGAACACCCAAAATGATCGCAGTTATATTAAAAATAGTCGACGTATAACTGTTATGAGACAGCAGGTACGTATGGCCGATATATCCACATTTTAGTATCCTGCGCCCGTAGCCCACAAATTATACTACTTACGTCGTGTAAGTAGTATAATTTGTAAACCGTACCATGCTTTCCATGGTACGGTTTTCACCAGCGAAATGTCAATCGACTCCAAAATACTCCCTTAGTTATTCGGCTAAGATTAAACGCTCATTAATTCGATGTTACTTGTAACTTACGTGCTCAGTTATTTATGGTACTAATAAAAATTATTTTCAATAAGACGAAGGGAGAAATAAAAGAGTTTCTGCCAAAATTTTCAATATGATTTATAGAAGAACTTGCCATTTTAGTTGCAAATAGGTTATACTCCGAACTAGCATGATATTCTGTAATTTGGATAAGGGTTTCCTTCGCTACAGTTATACAGCAAGTGCTTTACAATGCACGCAATCATTACTCAAACTGCTAAATAAAATTTCACATAATAAATATTAACACATGTATTCTTTGTATTTGGACGACTACTAGCAATTTCTTAAAACTATCTGTCAACTGAATTGTTTTATTTAATGTAAATTACACAGCTATGACAAACGCGACGCGAAATGAACACTGAACAACTAATCAAATTGAAACCACTTATGATGTCAGCACGAAGAAAACTGTTGCACAATCAACAGTTTTGGATTATAAATTATACCTATTTTTTTCGTGTCGTGTAGCAATGCAAACTGGGTGCAAAACGTTGTAAAAAGAAATAGTTCCAACTTACTTCTCCCACAGTAGGAAATTTGCTTGAATGTAAGGGAAAAATTATTTACCACCTAATATTTACATTCTTTGTTAGCACATTGTGTGTTCCAGATTTTCCTTATGTCCAATAACTTTGAAGTTAGCTTATTCTATGAGTGCCTTGTAAATAACGACTGAAAATTGTAAACTGTGGAGCTGTAAATTCAAGCAGCCACAGTGAAACTGTTTTTGTCGTGTCATTACTTTTCGTCGGAGCCATGCGACTCCAGCATATTTGCTGTAGCGTGATAAAAATCGTGACATCGCTTCCTATCTCAGTAAAGGAAATTGCGTCCCTCATTTTTTTTATTCCGGGGATATTTCCTTTGCATTTATGTAAAATGCTTTTATATTTTTTTTTATCGTTTGTGTACCGAAACTTTGATATAAATTTTAATTGCGTGCGCGTACAATAGTGCCTTTGTTACAAAACGCAGTGATTAAAAATCCTTCGAAGCCCAAAGGGTTAATAACACACGGAATCGTATAGAGAACTGACGGAAGTGTCTATCCTGCTTAACCATTTAATTGGTCACTCCCGCTCGTGTTGACCCACTGGTCTGCTCTCTCGTGTCGCCACGTAGGGAACAAAAAAGAAGGATGTGGGAGAGGCTATTGGAGTCAGTGGGACAAGACAGGCAGCAAGTAGCCTATTACCTCAAGGTTACAAAACTGAATGAAGCCTGCGATGTGGGGGGATATGTTTGATCTGCTCATGTGCAGGCAGGCCTTCCCCTCAGGTTTCTTGGCACATGGGGTAAACAATAGTGGGCCAATTTTCCACGGTAATTTGACAATTAGCCTAGAATGTATTTTTTAAATAAATTTAATAAAAAACTACATTTTTTTTTAAACAGTTGCATAGAGAACAGTTACTATCCATTCACAGACACTTCCGACTTTTCTGAAGCCCTGCTAAAGTTTTACTTTCAGAATATTCCTCCGCATTATGCAAACAAAACTTAACCGAGTCTATAAAAATATACCAAAGCGATAACGCACCGCTTTATTGGGCACTCAGTGTAAAAATATTTTGCATAAGACCTATTTATTACTAGGCATTTCCAACAATCATGTTTCCTCTGTGTTTTTATCCTTATTAATTAAAAATTATAATTTATAGATAAACTTTAAGTAAAAGTGTAATTTAACCAAAAATGAAGTACTTTTGTGTAAACAGAAGGATAAAACGCTTGTGATACATAGAATATTCCGGAAAAAACCAAATACGTCAAAGATGGTGTGGTTTTTCAAAGGGTCCATTCAAAAAGTGTGAAGAAATCGCGAATAGACTATACAGCATATCTGTCTCGACAAGCAAGGGAATTTTAACCAGTCATTTGTAGGTACTTGAAGTATCCATAGAGTTCACATTGTTTTTCGGATTGCTAACACATCAGCCACTTGCTAAATGGGGCCTAGGGCCGAGTGCAACCACCTGCCTCCGCCTATTTTTTTTCTGGACGGTCTTGTGCACAGGAAAAAACACATCGGCCACCATTTCAGCAGCGTCAGCAAAAGTGTAATTGATAGTAAGTAAAATATAGGTTTTGTGTGAAACTACTTTGTCCGTTCTCGATTTAAAGCCACCGAATGTGCATAGTACGCAGTACAAAACTTAATTTTTAGGGACATTTTTTACTTTGGGGAATATCATTCGGTGCACTATTACGGGACGTCAGGCAGATGGACGATAATTATCTGGTCATCTAAATAATCCCCATAATTAATAACATTTTTAAAATTCTCAACAGCCCTGCTCCAGCAAGTTGGATGAAGAAATGTTATAATTTTTTTTGTCATTGAAGTTTGTTTGATTAAGAGATTTATTTTGAAAAAACTACTTAATTCCTTACTTTTGCCCATTATCTGTTGTTCTGTCACATGTAAAACGTGTATAGGTAAGCGACAACGTGAAATGTCATGAACATAAATATGTCACTTTTGCGGTAATTATTACACTAAAAGGGTACAAAATGAACGAAGAACAGTTTGAGTCTCCGCCAAAATTAAACATTTCCGTTTCAAGACAAAGTTTGTAAAGAACTTAATAGATTAGAGTAGATAACATCTTCATTAATACAGAAGAACCTCAGAGCCTCGACACACGGTAACTCGAAATTTTGTAAAACTCGACAGCTTCAAAGGCCGTATGCGGGCCAAATGGCAAGCGTTATCGTTCAAGTCTATTTCCACAAAATAGGACCAAAGAGAACTATTTTTCACAAAAACGGACACAGTTCTGAACTAGAAAATGCTGCAAGTTTAACTGTTCACGTTATTATTAAAAATAATATTACATTAAATTACTTTGTATTTTATAGTTAAAATCTTATATTTAGTGTTGCGTGGTATTTTTCGAATTTATTTAGCAATTTTTGTTAATATCTGATAACAAATAGTGTTCGTTTATGCTTTGCTTTAAGTAATGAGCTATTATTTATACGATCCCTTGATTCCGTAGAACTCGACATTGAACTAACTCAACCCCTCCATAGTCCACATAAGGCCGAGTTTCCGAGGTTCTAATCACTTTAAAATCTAAATAGTGAAAACTACTCCACATCAGTTAATTTGACTGCAGAACTGTTGAAACTGCTTCACTTGAATCAGTAAAATTCTACTAAACATTTTATTTGCTGTTATTCACTAATTAAAGAGTGATTTATACTGATCCCTAGTGAACTGCACTGGCCTGGTAGTAAAACCTCTGATTCGCCAGTAGATAAAAGGTCATTAAACAGAGATTCAGTAAATGGGCTGTAGTAAAGAACTATCCTAACATTCACCTGGAATGATTGCGGGAAAACGTGGCCACGAGCGGACAGGCCAGGGTTGGGAATTTTGAAATCCAACTGAGGCCGTCACAGCCAGATGTTACGTAAACCTACGCGTAATAAAGATGTAATACACAGGAAAGATCAAGAGTCCACAGGAGTGAAATTGAGAGCAGAATAATTGTAGAGACGCAAAGAAGGAAATAAAACCTGAAAAAGTGTTAAATTCTGCTCAATTTTAAATTAATGCATCATATATTTTTACCCTAAGCCCAGGATACCCGAATGCCACCTGGTAGTTCCTTTCTTGCCTACTACCTAGAATAACTAAAGTCTGGATCAACCTCTGTTTCCAACGGAGGCCCTTAAACCTCAAGTCCGCCCCTGAAAGCGAAATCGGGATGGCCAAACCGGTAATCGAACTCGTGTCCTCCCGGACGCGAGTCCAGTGGTTTACCACAGCGTCACCTGAGTTGACACAAGAAATGCTGAAGGGAAGGCGAGGCAGCAGCTACGTGGCTGGGCTGTCCTCGTCTCCTGAGGGGGGCCGGGGGATGGGCGATGTGTGCGGACTGGCCGGACGCACTCGGCCAAGTGGATGATTGTCGCGGTGGGCGGCTGGTTGCTGGTCCAGTCTGCCCGCGGCCTCGCCCCGGCATGGAGCAGAACATCCCGCTCGCCAGCCGCCCCCAGGTGAGTACAGTTCCAACCTGCCGGTCTCTCCCTCTGTCCGCGGAGAGGCTGAATGAGGCCGGGAAGGCACCCTCTTCTGAGAAGGGTCGACGCAGTGAGCGGCGACGCAGCTCCGGCACTCCCCTGGAGAGGCAGTAGATGCTAGGTAGTGCCTCGGCCGGACCATGGTTCCTCTGGGTGTGAAGGTCCCATCTGGATGTGGGAGGGGAGTGGACAACGCATCACAGTGTCAGTTCAGAGCTTGGAGCTGGTCAACTGGGATGTTAACTGAATGCACCTTCGCGCTNGCGAGTATTCCCCCAAAATGGCGACCGGGAAGCGGCTATGCCGTAGTTTCGGCAAAGTTGTCTGTGGAGAAACTCCGCATGCTGGAGAAGATATGGAGCGCGCTCCCCACCCATAGAAGTGTCAACGCAGTGAGCGGTGGCACAGCTCCGGTACTGGCCTGGACAGCCAGTGGAGGTGGGATAATACCTAGGCCGGACCGCAAATGTCTCTTGAGTGTGAGGGTCTCAGAGGATTCGGGAGGGAAACGGATGGCGTATCACCTTACCACTTTGAGGCTTGGGACTGGCCAACTGCTGCATTAGCTAAATGCTCTTATGCGCTGATTGAACGTAGCTCAACTCTTTTCCTGCGGGAGCTCACAGACGCAGTGCAGTTATACTACAATGGAAGGTTGGGCGCGGACGTTCGGTGGGTAACCCTAACGCGGCCAGAGAAACAGCTTCCCTGAGTACCGAACTACTATCCATGGCAATATGAATGGTGGAGGTGACAGTAACCATGGTATGACATTTTCGGGGGTTGATACGAGATCCCTATTCTTGATAGAAATTTTCTGAGCTGGATCGGAATGATTATAGAACGGACTTTACTTGAGGATGGCTGATGTTTGAGATTATTAGTAACGGGACGACTTGAGTTTTCCAGGTGAAACTTAGATGCCTAATAAAGCTGCAGGATCCGATGAGTATAGTTTAAAATAAGTAAAGAAGTTCTCCCAGTATATTCTTTGCTGTTTGCATCTAGGAGGTGGCGGAGGGGAGGCCCAGGCCCGGCTTCTGCTGGAAAACATTGTCTAAGGCGAGCGGCCACACAGCTCCTGTCTTAACTTGCGTGCCTATGCTTGGAAAACCTTTCGAACAATCGTACGTGAAGAATTTCCGAGCGGTCAGTTTCGTAGACGAACATCAGTGTAGTGGAAATGGTTTGCCCCGCTGCCTATCGGCAGTAGACGAATTCACTATTCGAACACATTTCGCCTGTCAGTTGTTCCTCTCGTGTGATGTAATTTTCGCGGCGACTACACAATCAAAAACTTGGGCTGTGTTATTGTTTTACGCGGAGAAGTGCTGAAATATGTAGGCCAATGACATTCATCTCTGGTGCAGCATATTTTTACGAGCAATTGTAGTGCTAGTAATGATAACTCTGTCAGAAATGACACTGTGTAGTGGACGTACACTTCGTCTTTAGTGCTGAAATTTCTATAGACCTATAAAATAAACGTTTGCTTGCAAAGTAGAAAGTAACATTCTCCACATTTGGTCCAGCAATTTCACAAGTCTGTCTAAAGATTTCAAAATTCGTTCGCTCTCGACCACATGAACAGTGTTCGTATACGAATGCCATATACGAAGGCACATTTCGTGTTTGAGCATACCAATACTGCATCTCACTCCGTGTGGTGGGCAATTCGCATACGAATGAGAACTCCAACACAGGCCACCTGGACTGTCTGTTGAGGTCGCCTAGCGTTTCTGCCGGACCACGGGTGCCGTTAAGTGTGGGCTCTTAAGAGGATGGCGTGCTTGCAGTACCAAGTACCAGGTTGAGGATCGGAACTGGTTAGCAGCGGCATAAGCAGAAATGCCTTGCCGAGCTGATTGAGCGTAATTCAGTCCTTGGTCTTTCGGTGGGCCCCCGGCGTTGTGCTGTTACACTTCAATAGGTGGTCGGGTGCTCAGTGTGTGGGGTGGTGCAACTTCCCTAGAGGAGGGGGAGGGGAGGGGCAGCCTAGGGTTAGCAGGTCTACCCCGCCGGGCTTTCAAACTGATGTAATTCTGCGACGCTGCAATTGGTTACGGCGCTTTAGATTTTTAATTTATACCTCCTACCCGTCGCATGTCCTCCCGATTTTCGTGGGAATTGGCGCTGTAAAGCTTGCAACTGTTACGTGCCTATAGGCTCCTCACGGCAAACTGAGCACTTTTGAAAACTTTGCTTAATGTATACTTGTACGCACATTGTGTATTTTTCCACTACATATAAAATTAATATTGATATGTGCCTGGTGACTTTATTCATGCGTCGGTCATGTTAAACTGTACAATTATTGCAAAAGTAGATATTTTGTAAATGTCTAAAATCTTTCGCTTATATGCATTAAAAATACATTAAAAAAAAAATTAAAGTAAGAAATTATTTTTCCTCCCTTTTTTTCCCTGTGTACTTGCCAGCTAGGAATAACGTGTTTGTCAGACTGAAATTATGGAAAATTTTTCCCGCGGTTGTGCCTGCCANAACTGTACAATTATTGCAAAAGTAGATATTTTGTAAATGTCTAAAATCTTTCGCTTATATGCATTAAAAATACATAAAAAAAAAAATTAAAGTAAGAAATTATTTTTCCTCCCTTTTTTTCCCCGTGTACTTGCCAGCTAGGAATAACGTGTTTGTCAGACTGAAATTATGGAAAATTTTTCCCGCGGTTGTGCCTGCCANGTGTACTTGCCAGCTAGGAATAACGTGTTTGTCAGACTGAAATTATGGAAAATTTTTCCCGCGGTTGTGCCTGCCAGGAATTTGAATTTGTATTAAAACTAGCGTGTAGCTGTAAGAATTAACGATTTGGCCCACAACTAGGTACCTCTATTTCCGGTATTTTGATGTTTTTTTTATCTGGCATATTGAATTATTTTCTATATCGTAGTATAATTTGGCTTTTGAAGCGAAAATGCACTGCGATGTCACATCAGGTTTATAAGATATTGAGGAGTTCATGGAATTAAAGGTTTCGTCTTTTCACGCTCTTAAATGCTAATTTTTTTTATAAATTTTAAAATTATTTTGTATATATTTTTATTTGTAGTATGGTCAAGCGAGAAGCATCGGGATATAACAACGGGCTTAAGAGATACTGCAACATCCGAGAAACATATTTTATTTTTTTGAACCTCTTAACGTTTGAATATAAAAAAGCATCCCATGAAATTAGTTTTCACGATTTTCTTCTTAATATTTGGAAGCAAGAGAGACGCAGATATCTCGCCAGGTTTATTAAGCATTAATTGAAAACAGCATTCTACCCTCTAAAGTGTTAAATAATGAAAAAAATTATAGAATAGTTTTCTATGGATTTATATTTCTAGTATTTATAGGAAAAACGCGAAAATATATCTTAGTGGGTTTAAGGGATATTAAGTATTCATTGAAAACAAATGTTGATCATCTTTTACCACATTAAAAACAGAATTTAAAAAATAATTAAACATTCATTTTCAGGCATTTGCATATAGAGCATTTTTAAGCAGTAACCACTGCGATGTTACATCATTCAGGTTGGGAGGTACTGAAGATTTCGTGTAAACGCATTTTTATTTTTTCTTCTTTTCACCCACTTAACGGCCGACTTAAAAAAAAATTCCTTCTAAGTGAGTATTCATACTGCAAGGAAATGCACCCCTAACATTTAATGCTTATAAGTCTTGATAAGTCTCGCAGTTTGTGCTGTGCGTAGATGAGACATCAGTCAGCCAGTCAGTGAGGAGACGTTTGCGCTCATGAGGCGAGGAGACAGGAACAGTGATGTACGTAATTGACCCAGAGCTCATTATATTCACTTAATCACATCGCCTTAGCTTCCCTTTGCGCATCTGCTATCTGCGCGAGTTAAAACTCATTCTGTACACTTTTTGAATCAAACCTTTGAAAAAACACCCCATGTATGTCGTGTTTGGTTGTTTCCTAAATATGCCACGTACGTCAAGAGTTTAATACTTGTGTTAGCATAAAAAATACCTTTTTTTTAATTAAATTGAACTTTCACTTATATTTATGTATAAATTATTATATTTCAATTATATTTAATATTAATAAAACAGGGAGAACATAGGTGTGTTGGTAATGCGTAGTAAGAAATGATTATTATGCGAAATATTATTACACAGAATCCGTATGAATGTGGTGCGCTGTCCCATTGGTGCAATTTTCTAGACTTGGTTAAGTTTTTTTATTGAGGCGGATAAATATCCTGGAAGTAGAACATTAGTAGGGCTTCAGAAAAGTTGACCGTGAATGGACTATACATATGCAGACGCGAGTCAGTCTGCCACGTAGTAATTAGTTTCCCTCCTCCACTGCTGGTCCCAAGAGCCACTTGTCCGTGGCGCGAGCTGCTATACTGCTGTTCGGTCCGTCACACGAGCTTTTAAGAAATACGTCTTTGTTGACAACTTTCTATGTGATACTGGGGCGTGGGTAAGAAAGGAAATGCTGTTNGAGCTTTTAAGAAATACGTCTTTGTTGACAACTTTCTATGTGATACTGGGGCGTGGGTAAGAAAGGAAATGCTGTTTGTCCACTTTTTAGTCTCAAAGATTACAAATTATGAAATCTGTGTTTGTTGACCTCATGTCATGTGGGACTAAGGTGTTAGAACGAAATAAAATGTCGTTTGTCCCCCTTTAAGCCTCAAAGACTAAAAAGCGTAAAATAGGCCATAATTTATAATAAAAAAATGTTTTCTAAAACCAAGCTTTTATTAAAATGTACTGATAGGTAAAATTAATTTTGGCATCGGTCTAAATGACTGCCTTAGGGTAATTCCGTTTCATTACCGAGAATAAAACCATGAGGCATTGATATTGATTATTAAAAGTAATGCGAAAGCTATTTGCTGAACTGCAAGGTNGAGCTTTTAAGAAATACGTCTTTGTTGACAACTTTCTATGTGATACTGGGGCGTGGGTAAGAAAGGAAATGCTGTCTGTCCACATTTTAGTCTCAAAGATTACAAATTATGAAATCTGTGTTTGTTGACCTCATGTCATGTGGGACTGGGGTGTTAGAAAGAAAGAAAATGTCGTTTGTCCCCCTTTAAGCCTCAAAGACTAAAAAGCGTAAAATAGGCCATTATTTATTATAAAAAAATGTTTTCTAATTCCAAGCTTTTTTTAAAATGTACCGATAGGTAAAATTAATTTTGGCATCGGTCTAAATGACTGCCTTAGGATAATTCCGTTTCACTACCGAGAATAAAACCATGAGGCATTGATATTGATTATTAAAAGTAATGCGAAAGCTATTTGCTGAACTGCATGGTTTTGTCTGACTCAGTATATGGTTAGATCTTAGGGCAGACTTAGAATTGCGCAATCGATAGCAATCAAGGGGGTAGGGGGAACTAGCTGTTTGTATCTTCTTGCAATTAGATTCGAAACAAAGCGGCACAGCCTCCAAGAAATATTAAAAACTTATCCGATTACAGTAAACAAGTTTCTATTGTGAGAGAAGGAAATGTCCCAGCAATACGTGTGGCGTGCCGCCGGTTTTATGACAGCAAAATTTATCAGGGAAAAAACTTTTCCCTGATGCTTCCCGTGCTGGGTACTTGGTACTTACAGTACTTAAAATGCGCTTGTCATATAATAGCTGAATATGGTAGCTATCTTTAAGAATGACATTTTGAGAAATTGATGAGAACATATTTACTTGTAAAACATGCATTTTGGGTGTCCTATCTTGTATCAATTTCGCACAAAACTGTACGAAAAAGATAGTTTTTAGCAATAAAGTCAATATCAACGCACCACGTTTTATTTTAAGTAATAAGGCGGAATTCTTAAAAGACCGTCATTTAGGCTGATATAAAAATTATTTGTATAATTTTAGTACAATTTAATAAAAGCTCGATTTAAAAATAAAACATTTTAAATAACCTATTTTTAAAATTATATTAGCAAGTTGCTTTGATATCAAAATAACAACAGTAAAATTGCTGTAGCTTGCTACCAGCCAACAGACATAAAAACTCGATTGTGTGTATGTATGTATGTATGCATACACGGCATAGACGAATTTATCATTTTAGGCGAAGTATTAAGTGACTAAATTTTTTTTTTTAGTCTATAGCTTGTAAGAAAAGTTTAAAAGTTGGCAAGGAGAAAGCGTTTTATACTTGCTTTCTCAATGGGCACAGTACTCAATTTCGAATAACGCATAAAGGCCTACGATATTCTGGACATAGTAGTAAGAAGAGCATGAATTTTTTTCCCTAAAAACTCATTATTTCATTAAAACAGCATTGGGAAATCCCTCCACCCCCTCTTAAGCACAATCCATTTCCTTAGCTCAAGCCATTCCTGCCCTATCTCATTAACTTGTAATTTCGTAGGCAGCTGCAGTGTTTCGTTGTTCTCTTTTGGCCAGTAGTTTATTTGACACTTCTTGGATGATTCATGAAATTAGTTATAACAATAACGAGACTGGTTTAAGCCCAGCCTTGTTAAAATGGAAAAAGTTATTTTTAAAGAAGCAGCAGCCAATNATAACAATAACGAGACTGGTTTAAGCCCAGCCTTGTTAAAATGGAAAAAGTTATTTTTAAAGAAGCAGCAGCCAATGGACACACCTCGGTTGCTGGAATGTAACTACTGCGAAGTCAGTCTGTTGGCGTATACCTAACACTGCGAGTTTTGCTGGTCACTTCCCATTCGCACATCAGATTCTAACGCGTAATCAGTTAAGCCATAATATAAATTACAATATTTACTGAGTGTTACATAGTAAGTGGAGCTCACGTAATTAGTGAAGAGGAGGGACAGAAAACAACGGGAGATGCTAGAAAAGTTTACTCACTGGCCTAGCAGCATTGTTATTATTTATGTAATCATCACGATTAAAGTTCTTTGGACGTGATGTCTCATACAAGTTCATTCAATTTAAGTGCAGCACAATACTAAAGTTTAGAATGTCATCTTACTGATTTTAAAAAAAAATTGGAGTAGTGGTATCCTACTACCTCTTTTAAATATTCATAAATCTCTATCATAACAGTAACATTTTTACAATACAATCAGTTGTCCAAATGATCAACAATCAACATATGTAATAGTTTCGTCGTGTCGTAGTCTTATCCAGGACTCGGGTATTCTGTAATCCAGTCGATGCTCTAGCTAAAATAGCTAATGGGTATATGTGAGAGCTTTTTGGCAACCTCATATCCCTTTTACGATCAGGAATATATGAGAAGACAACGCAAGCCCTATTCTACCAGACAAATCTTCAATGACGAGACACAGGTACAATACATAACACATCAAACAATAACGCATATACATGAAGAAACAAACCATTACACAACACAAAAACAAATACACAGTGTGAAACATGCAAAGCGAAAATTCAAAGTGCAAAAATCAATAGTGACTAAAACAAATCAATGAATGTGAAAATAAATATTGTGCAAATCATAAAATAAAAAATATAACAAGTGACTTGAGAGATAGGTAAGTTAATACAAGGTAGGTGAAGCATCGTACTGTGAGGGTTTATGTGTTAGGGTGTGCATGGCCAGTGTCCCCTTTCAAAACTTAACACATTAAGTAAAGATTTGATGCAACCTTTTTCAAATTTAAACAGCGCCCATTATCAGGCTAAATTGTACTCATACTGTCCGTGACCTATATAATAAAAATGATTATCAACTAAATTAAATTATAAGGGTTTGTAGACAGCTTTGAAACTTGCAGTTTACATTTCAACACAACTGGCATTTGGCTTTGACCTCTTGGTTCATGCGACGTAATACGATATCTATAGGTCTGGCGACGTCTAATACCGCAGATATCTAGGGAGGTGACGTAATTAAATACAGAGTGGGGTAACCAAACCTTCCCACTAACATAAACTCTTGACACTCGTCGGTTCTCCAGAGGATAATACACATTTATACGTCACACAAAATAAATATGAATCAGGATGTGCACTGAACTGTAAATGGTAACTAGCTCGCCTCGCATTAGTGCTATCATAAATCTCTGTACAACTGCGTCAAGCATAAGTGCGACCAATAGGAAATTAATTCCCTCGTCGACAGATAAATCAAATAATTATATTTCTTAACCCGCTACTTCAGTTGTCTTGTAGAGCTTCAGCTGCGTGATGTTATATCTGTCAATAGGTTCGTTGCCAAACAATAAAAATTTTCTTTAACAACTTCGTTAACTTTAAATGACCCGTCAAATAGTAAAAATAATTTCTCGGTCACTCGGTCCCATAGTGAGTTCACGTGGCTAGTACGTCGAAGTACCAGATTCGCCAACTTTAAATTTATTTATTTTTGAAAGTTTTTTATACTTCTTCCTAGATTCAGCGGAACTGCAGAGGCGCTTTTTCACAGGGACTAAGATCTCTTCCTTTATAATTGGAGTCTTCCTCTCGTGAAGTTTCGTGTTGTCGATCAGTGAAGGAAGCTGCTCGCGACAGTCTTGCTGGTCTTTCATGCTTACAAACTAACTTAGAAATATGCAGTTGACAAAAATTTTTTCACCTTGTGCAGCCATATTTGGCTAACTAACCCAGCTTGGTAAAATATGTGTCGTTGATACTGACACTGCCTACCGGAATGACTGCAATCAAATTGACTGGTGGTGCAGCTGGTTCTTCAGCGGCTTGTGGTGGCCCAGTAAGTGAAGCAGGAGACTGGCTTGCATCTTGGTTCTTACCTTCCTCACAGGGTCCCTGGAAATCTGGTTTGCTGGATGACTGATCATGATTACTGCTATAATTATCATATTTCTTACCACCGTGGCCTCTCCTACAATAGTCTTGGTTGTATCGCTTGTTACCTTGATGCTGGGAGTTTCCAAACCATTTGTGTCTGTAAAAGCCCTTACCACCATTACCTCTTGGAAATGATGTGTATCGTGGTTGGTCACAGTGCCATTGGTAGGTATGCACCTTGACATTTTCATCTGATTGATTGCGGTCAGGTGTGCCTGAAGGTTGCTGTGAAATTAACTGCCTGTACTGGGGTGTGAGTACGATGTTGTGATACCTTTGCCTTTCATGATTTGGTTTTTATTATCGCGATGTCGTATGCCCACGGTTTTTATCTAAGGAAATATTCTCCAGAAAATAATTACGAAAGAACGATAAAAGTTAGTTTAGGTTTTTTTTGGTTTTTAATTCGTAAATATTTAGGGCGCTTTACATTTCCACAGCTGTGCTGTTTGTAGGCACTCGATTAATTTAACCATGTTTTTTTAAACATTGTATTCTCTTTCAGGGAATATTTTTGGTTTTCATGGCAAAGTCGCTTGTTTTATTTTCCATAACCTAGTTTTATTGTATATTTCTATGTAAAAACAAGGTTAGATAATGCTTTAGATACTGTTTCTGTAATTTCGTTTTTTTAACTAGGAATGTTCCGAGATTTCGTTACTTTTTCATTTTGAAATTTATCGGCGGCCAGTTACTCTGATCAGGTTAAGCTGTTGTATCAACCGATTGGAATAACATTAGTTAAAGGAATTGAAAATTTTGTAATGAAATATTCTGCATTTGGTTTGTGAATTTCATATTTAAGTTCTTTTCTGTTAATGGTTTTTTATAAAGTATTCATGGTATTAATGTAAAATACCCCATAACGAAAAAGGATAGTATCACTGGTTTTGTGTCAAGCGATTTGATATCTATGATAGTGACTGGTATTTTCGGAACACACCCTACAGCTTTCTTCTTGCTCTCTACTCGTTATGGTGTGACACAAAATATAATTAGCTACGGCTACTATGCAGTTATAACGGAGTGATCTTTTGATTTTTACCACTTTGGGTATTTCTTGTTTTGTTTTTTGATCGTCGGCAGTATAATGTAAAATTTAGTCCTTGCCTATTTATTTTATGCGTAAATTTGGTATTTACAGCGGTTGACCTGTTGGTCCGGAAAATGCTGTGTTGAGGCTATTTCTCTACCTTGCTGCCGAGGCGTGGCAGATTTTCTTTGAAGTCGCCTTCCGTCTTCTTGATGCCGTTTAAATGATGAAGTAACACCTATGCAGGCGTTGGCAAGGGAGATGTTCCGAATATGGGCCACATCTCAGGAACGTTCAGCCACCTTGTTTTTATAGTTTTCGGCATGTGCATGAATCTTTCAATTATACAGCAATCAAGTCACCATATTTGAGCTCAATCTATCGTTAAGCAAAATAACGTAACCTGTACATTTTTTGTGTGGGTCAACACATTTTGTAATTGAGAACTTTAAATTTTTTCATCTTGGGATCCCAACAAAATTGACGATAATTTCTTCCAGAAAATTTAATTTGTTACAACATGCCAAATATATTGTATAGATATATATAAAGCATTTATTACTGTTACACCTTTCAGATGTTTTAATTATTGTTATCTTGCACCTTCATTCAGAATAATTTTGGTCACACGAATCTAAGTTCTACTTTATTTATCAACCACCTTGCTCTTTTTTACTCTAAATCATATTTTGCTTTATTGCTGTATGTAATAACCTTTAATATTATTATGTATGTGTAAGGATGCCGGAGTAGGAATTTTGGCTCGGCCTCTTTGTTTCTCCTTTTTATATTAGGGTCACACCTACACAACTAGATCCATCGGAGCTTCTACTTGTAGCATGCTCGTTGTTATATTCTACGAAGTCCCTCACTGCTACAAAACTTCAAGCATCCACGTGGTTATTTTTCACGAAGCTTCACCAATGCTACACAGTTCATGAATTTTTTTTTCCCAGAAGTATAAATATGCCTGCATTAAAGGCAGAATGTTCAATATTACGGTTGCAACTTTTGGCACTTCATGAAATATGACTTAATTTCCTCAAGTAGTCAATGTTTATTACATACGATTTATTTACATACACACGAAAAACATGTCTACATCTCCCATGTACATTTTGTCCTGGAGGTTATGGGGACCTCCTAGTTTACAAAGTATCTATAAATCACGAACGCCGTACTTATATAACATGTTCTTGCCACATCAGAGTTAAAACACGAATACGCCTATATAACTTGAATAATCAGAGATCTCGAGAATACCACGTTTGTCGTGCACGTGAAAGTGTAACGTGATGAGTGTTACGTGAATTAATCGTAATCGGTAGGTAGGGCATAACATCTCGCCGACCGCGAGGTCATTGTCGCTCAGAGCAGCAGGAGCGGGGAACGAATCGACCATGGCCTGTGGTAAGGTACCATCCCATCATTCACCTCGAGTGATTTCGGGATACTATAGGAAATCGAAAGCAGGATGGCCAGATCGGGAATCGAATTTCCTGAATGCGAGGCCGAAGGTGTACAACTGTGCCATCTCGCTCTCTTCCACTATTAATGTATTCAACGTTATCTAACCTGCTTTTCTTTGGGCAGGTCTTCAGCAATTTTTTCAGAGTGCCACAAAATCCACTCTCGAGATTAACGTTTCAGACGCAGACTGGTTTTCCTCAAATTGACACCCTTTTGTACAAACAACCCCGTATATTGCTGGATTTCATGAATGGTCTATTCGCAGTTTATCAATATTGTTTAAATCAAACCTTTGAAAAATCACCCCATGTATGATGTGCTCGGTTTCTTCCTAAATATGTCATGAACCACAAGCGTTTCGTACTTCTTTTAACATAACAATATCTTATTTGTCGGTTATATAGAACATTAACTTATATTTCATTTATTATTTGAAATATTTGATTCATAACTAATACGAATAAAACAGGGAGAAAACAGGTGTGTTGGTAGTGCCTAGTAAGAAATAGTTCTTCTGCTAAATATTATTAAACTGAGTGCGCACGAATGCGGTGCGTTGTCCCTTTGGTGTAATTTTCTACACTTAATTAAGCTTTGTTTGCATTCGGCGGAGGTATATCCTGGAAGTAGAACTTAAGCAGAGCTTCAGAGAAGTGTGAAGTAACCATAATTGGACTGTAACCATTGGGGCATGTCTTATAATTTAAGACGTCTAGAGGTAAATTATCCGCGTGGAGAAGTCTTTACTATGTTAAATTACATTCGGCGAGTCCATAAAGCAAATCCGTGTCTCTGCCGTTTCATGGTTTGAAAAATTACTTATCACGTGTAGGCTTAAACCACATCATCGTATCAACTGCTCTTGTAAACAAGCCATCCCTGTGCGTATCTGCTATAGTATATTTGTAGTTATTTCCAACCTTTCTCAAGCCCCCCCTAAAGTTCTACTTTCGGACTTTCACTACGTATCCTTCCGTCACATGCCAACAAAAGTCAACAAGTCTGGAGCAAAACGTAAAGGAGAAATTAACGCACAGTATTTTTTTTTTGCGTATGGCAGACAATTAAAACTAATATTTTTATAAATAAACATTGAGAAAAAGGTTTTGTTGAATCAAACAAGGTTTGTTAGGCGCACCCAAATTATAATATAAAAAATATTTGGAAGCTTGACCGTGATTCGAATTTAGATAGTGTGCGCCCAAGCGCTACGCCTTAGCAACCTCAGTTAATTTGACTACTGATGAAATACGAATGGTTTTTAAATACATACATTTCGAATACTGGATAACGTGAGCAAGTAAATTTTTCAAGTTTTACAGCTTTACGTTTTAGTTTCCTGTTAAATGTTTATATCATTATTAAGCACGAATAAGTGAACTTACAAACACTGTTACTATCTTAATTAACACAAAAATACAAACAAACTCTTGAGCTGTATTTTTAAACGAAGGCAATTAAATGAGTGGCCCAACAAATATATACAATTGATTCAACTAAATATTTTGTTGACAATCTAATATTATTTGGCCCAGCACAGAGGTTTTGTTAGTTCAAGTGTGTGTTTTGTTGTACGAACAAAATTAAATTTGTTGCTTTTCAAGTTTTGTTTACTCAACAAAATATTCTGTTAGGACAAATAAGTATATTGTTGACCATATGCAAATATTTTGTTAGCTTTGGAACAATCCTTTCTCTCAGTGTACGTTTCCAACATTAGATTCCTGAAAACATAAATGCAACAGTAAGTTAACTTTACTTTGCAATTGACCTGAAAGATTCAATGTGACCATATTTTACGCAAGAACCTCTTCATTTAAATGTAAATTAAAAAACGAAATAAATATTATAATTTACTAACAAAATAGCTGTCAAAATTTAATTTAACCAAAAAAAACGTTGTTTTTAACAGTATAAAATGCTATGTATAACATTTATTTAGGAAACTATTAAAAAGGTCAGACAAGGGGGAATCTTTCAAGTACGTATTTTATTCAGAAAATGTGAAGTTACGTGAACAGACTATGGAATTTTAAGGTAAACAAATGGAGCTTTGAACTGGAGTAAGCGTAAAATAGTAATATTTTTCACATGTTTGTTGTGTTGCTTGATCGACGTAAAGATACGAATTATTTCCATTGCAAAGTTAATATTTACTTGTCGCGGAAGGGCACACAAATAAAAGAAATAATAAACGAGGCAGGGCTTTCAGAAGTACCCAACAAACTGTGAACCACCTGTAATAAATAATATGAAAGACATCGAGTATGGTACAAAGTTTTACAGTAAAATTCGGGAAATGAGTGCATGCTTTTATCACCTTTCATACACGAGTCTACTTCTCACCACTGAATTCTGTTTTATTTGTTACGATATATTCTGTATATGTGCTTACGCCAATATTCTACGAAAGTTATTGCTTTTTCAACCTCCGATGACGTTTAATACAAATTAAGAATGTATATAAAATATGTATTGCAGATGCTAAAATTATAAGTTGTTATTATTTAAACTGCTCTTATATTTAATCATCATGCCGAGTGAGGCAATTGTCTAAAATTAAGACGCTTATCATACTATGGCAAAAGTTTTCCTATTTATCATGAAAAAAAATGCCGTCGCCTGTTCACGCAGCCAATTGTCCACGGTGGCTTTCAGCAGACAGCTGGACAATTGTGAATTTACGCCTTCTACGAACCGCTTGACTCACATGTTTAACGACTTCTTGAGTGTCTACAGAATTACTTTCTTGGCCGCCTTAACCGTGGACATCGGAGCGGCTCAAGACGTTTGCCTATTGGTGTGTGGTAAGGTGTAACCCGCTGCACACGTGCCTCATATCACCATGCTGATATCACACGTGGTTTTTATCTTGCAGTTTATCGAAAGGGTGATAAATAATAGCCCTCGTATAACAAGCACTACTCTTGGGATCACTGTAGACGACGAGGCCGTGGTTTTTGAGCATGGCTTTGTGGGCGGCCATTATCACAGCNCACTACTCTTGGGATCACTGTAGACGACGAGGCCGTGGTTTTTGAGCATGGCTTTGTGGGCGGCCATTATCACAGCACATGCGCGTTTTCACCTATTATTTATTAACTTGGCGTACCAACCTAACAGGACCTCAAACTAATCTAGGATCTTGTATGGAAAACACGTTTTTATAGTTTAAACTAAAATGCAATCATTGTTTAATGGGTATTTTTGCTGTTTAAACTAACACAGGGTTGTCGGTGAAGAAGTGGGCGGTTTTTACAAGCACATGAGCAGTAGTTACGACCACGACTGTCTACAGACGCTTGTCTGTTTGCTGCAGCGGTTGGTCAGCAGTGGTGACAGCATGTGCTCGCTGTCTGCTACTTTGTCACAGATATTTCCTTGTCGTAGGATATATCTGTGACATGACTATTAATGTTTCAGCGACTCTAAGATACGTTGCACACTGGACATACGTTCACAGGTTTGTGATACCTGCTTCGTCCGTCACAGTTCATTTCATTTGTCTGTGATATGTCACAGCATTAAAACCAGCCGAGGTTTCTACTAGAGTTGGCGTGTTTACCAACAAATGGTGACTGCATGCTTTTAAGCAAAATATTCATTGGATAATCAAAAATTCTTTTTAAAACGCTAATAAATCTCTTCACGTGAATTACTGTAATTTAACTTTTAATGTATTTGTTCTACCATACTGTGTTATTTATTATCCAGTTAATTTACAAATCACAGTAGTAGAATACAAAGTACAATTTTTTTAAATGCACTTTTAGGTTAGTTTGTTTGTGTTTAAGAAAAACCAACAAAGAAAACCTAACTCGTTTATAAAACCAAAGATTCAATATGCTGAGCTAAATATCATGTGTCCAATTTCTGAGTCACAGAGGAAACAATACGACGTCGGTAAAACAATAAAAATATTAATGATAGGGACAAGAAATAATCATAATATTACACTGTCCAAGGCACATCTGTTGTAAATTCACACCTTAATACTGATGTTTCCAAATCAATACTGCTAGTAAATGCGACGTATTTGAGTTTTTTTTATCGCAGTGACAATATCGCAGATGAAAATCGCGGATATGTATTTGTCGCAGTCACGGTTGTGACAGATACTCATCATCACTATGTGCTCGGCTCTTGGGCAGGGTCAGTTCGTTGTCGCGTGTCGTGTGTTGCAGGCGTCCACCGCCCAGAGCGCTGGTGGCGACGCGCCCCCAGCCGGCCCTCACCGGCTACACAGGAGCAGTGTTCACGTGCAGATAGCTGACGGCAAGGCTGGAGGTGAGTAGTAGGCCTACATATAAGCAGGCCACAACTCGAACAGGAAAAAAATCTTTACCAAAGGTAATCGAAGTAGGGGATCTACAGTTTTACAACTTCGGAATTAAATAAGAAGTTACAGATATAACTAATGAGCCTAATTTCCTCAACATGGATGCAATTAATTTTTTAATAAGTCTTTAAAAACTGTAATGGAAGGTAGGATTTGTCGTTTTGTTAAAAACAACATAATTACAGAAAAAATCAGAATCATTTCCAATATTAGTGAGACAATATTACAAATACATACGTGTCTCATACATGGGACCGGAACCCAGAAAACCTCGTACCATAAGCTATGTACAATAACTGCATTATGGAAGTCGGATTAAAGCATCAACTTCGAATTTTTAAGTCTAATGTTTCGAATGAGAGGATTTATTAACCTAAAATATATACAAGGCCATAATTTTGAAAATAAGAGACTGAGTCATTTAAAACATGTAAGTTTAAATGGCCTACCATAGCGCTACTTGCGTGAAATGTTTTGTGAAAATCAGTTTATTGGCCCTTGAGATATGGCATAAAACCTTAATATTTTTCGCGTGACGATCTTCATAAATGGAGGACAAAAAATTAATGTATTAGCACATTCGATGATTGTATACTGCCAGTATACAATATTATGCTAAAATAGATTACGCTGTTTCGTAGATACAGCACACTAAGCTAAACTGGTTTAATAGCCGCTATTCTGAAAATACGTCTCTGTATATACATATGTATAAATATATATGTGTGTGTGTGGCCTACCACAGTACAACTTCTTCGCCAAATTTGGTAAGAATGGGTTGATTGTTTCCCGATATGTGACATAAAAATTAATTTTTATTGTGGTGCTAACTTACAAAATGGCAGAGAAATGAGGCTAGATATAGGCAAAATTGATTGCTGAAATAGTTACGGCCAGCATACAAAGTTAAGATGGAATTGTTTTAGTTAATAAAAGATACTGAAATAAAATATTTTGATAGCCACTGTTTTAAAAATAAGTGACTGACCGACTTAAAACATAGCAGTTCACACCTTTTGCCAAATGCAAATTTTTTGCCCAATTTGGTACGAATCTGTAAATTTTTTCCCAAGATATTGCATGAAAATTTTATTTTTTCTTGTGGCACTTTTTTACAAAATGGCGGATAAATATACTTCACGTAGACGCATTTGACAGTTGATATATAAACTGCCAACACAACAAATCAAGTTGGAATTGAATACACGGTTTCAAAGATGAAGTATACTAAGCTGAGATGCCTATGTTCCCGCAATTTTGAAATTAAGTGTCTGATATACTTATAACATACAATTTTACATAATATGCCACAGTGATGCTTGTTTGCCATTTTTGGTAGGAATCGGTGAATTCTTTCTCAAGATATGACAAAACATTATTTATTTATATAGCGCTATCTTACAAAATGTCGGGAAACATATGATTCGTGCAGGTACAGTTGATAATTGTAATATATACTGCCAGCAAACAAAGACAATTTGGAATTGATTAAATAGTCTCGATGATATCCCGTTCTAAGCTAAAATGGCTATATATCCGCATTTTTTAAAATAATTTCTTGACGAACTAAAAACATACATTTTTACATCATCTGCCAGAGTACTACTTGTTTGTCAAATTTGATAGGAATCGGTTAATTGTTTCCCAAGAAATGACATTAAAACTTTATTTATTCGTGTAGCGCTATTTTACAAAATTGTGGACAAAATGTGCTTCGAGTAGATACAGTTCACAGTTGTAATATCTACATCCAGCTTACAAAGTTAAGTTGGAATTGATTTCATTGTTTCGACGATAGTATTCTAAGCTAAGATGGCTATATGGCCATCATTTTGAAAATAAGTTTCCGACATTCTTAAAACACACCAGTTTACATCAACTGCCACAGTACTACTTGTTTGCCAAATTTGTTAGACATTTGTTACTTGTTTCCTGAGTTATGACACAAAAATTGTATTTATTCATGCGAATCTATCTTACAAAATGGCTGAAAAAAGGGGCTATGTGTTGGCAGATATGATGCTTATAACATATATTTTCAGCACACATAATTAAAATTGGTTATATGGTATAGTATGTATACAAAATAAACCTAAAATATCTGAATGGCCGCTATTTTGGAAATAAGTAGTTAATAAAGTTTAATATTTTACATTTATATGCCCTGTCGTAGTCTTACTTAGGCCTACATGTCAAATTGGGTGAGAATTGTTTTTATAGTTCTCGATATATAATGTAAAATATTTTTTTATTTGGCGGTATCTTACAAAGGGCAGACTAACAACACTGCCCATTTCAAATTTTTAATGCTTACACGATGCTCTGCCAGAATACAAAATTTAGTTTAAATCGGTTCAATGGTTCTCGAAATATGACATATCACCCTTAATATTAAAATGGCCGCCATTCTGAAAGCAAGTAGCTGGCGTGGTAACAAATGATAAAAGTCAGGTGTCCTTACTATGTACTATATATGAACAGAGTTTGGTGAAATCCGGTTGTCCCTTTCAAAAATTGAAGGAAGAACACACACACATACACATACACACAGAGAGGAAAGTGATCTCATAAGCCTTTATTTCCTTAAGTAAGTAGGCTAAAAATGTTGTTTCATACTTCATGCACATCTTGTAAATACACAATAAACAATCATTTATTTTTAGGCTACTTTCCAAAGGAAAGAAAGGCTTATTATATTATTTTACTGTCTGTGCGTCTGTGTGTATGTGTGTGTGAATGCGTGTGTATGCATGTGTCACTGTGTGTATGTGGCGACCCTTTCCAATTTTTGACAGCGTGATTCGAATTCCACCAAACTCAGTACACATATAGTACTTAACAAGGACACCCGACTTTCATAGTTTTGAACCAAACCGGCCACTCACTTACAAAATGGCTGCGCATTTAAATATTAAAGGACTATGTTATATCGGGAACCATTGAACCGATTCAAGCGAAATTTTGAATGCTGGTAGAGTATCGCATATATAGTAAATTTAGAAAAGAATATTATTGCTAGTCAGTCATTTTGGAAGATAGCACCAAATGAAAAATATAGATTTTACATTATATCTCGAAAACTATCAAAGCAATTCTCACACAATTTGGCATGTAACTATTACTATGACAGGTCAGGGAAACGTAAGTTATTTAATTTGATAAGGTATTTATTTTCAAGATGGTGGCCGTACAAATATTTTAGTTTCATTTGGAATATATACTATATAATTTAATTAATTCCACCCTTATTTATGCTGAAAGTATATATTTCAAGCATCATATATGTCAACACACAGCCACATTTGTCAGCTATTATGTAATATAGCGCCACATGAATAAATAAAGTTTTTATGTCATATCTTGGTAAGCAATGAACCGATTACTATCAAATTTGGCAAACATGTAGTATTGCGGCAGAAGATGTCAAATGATATGCTCAAGGTATTTCAGGCACTTATTTTATTTTCAAAATGGCAGCAATA
The DNA here is from genome assembly GCA_002778355.1 of Clitarchus hookeri. Lineage (NCBI taxonomy): Eukaryota > Metazoa > Arthropoda > Insecta > Phasmatodea > Phasmatidae > Clitarchus > Clitarchus hookeri. The sequence continues at coordinate 46,869 of NQII01006522.1, forward strand.
TAGTCATTGAGCTTAGAATGTTATGTCTTCGAAACCATTAAATCAATTCCAACTTAAGTTTGTATGGTTGCAGTAGATATTAAAATTACGAACTGTGTCCACACGAGAATAGTTTGTCCGCCATTTTCTAAGGTAGCCCACATGAATAAATAAATTATGTAATATCTTGGGAAACAATTGACATATTCCTAGCAAATTTGGCAAACAATTTCCATTCAGCAGGTGGTGTAAACTGCTATGTTTTAAGTCGGTCAATCACACTTATTTTCAAAACGGTGGCTACACTAATATTTTATCTCAGTATATTTTATTACCAAAAAAAATTTCAACTTAACTTTGTATCCTGGCAGTAACAATTACACCAATCCAAAATTTTCTATACAGAGCCTCATTTGTGCCATTTTGTTAGTTAGTCCCACAAAATAAATTAAGTTTTTTATATCATATCTCGGGAATCAATCAACTCATTCTAATCAAATTTGGCTAAGGTGTTGTATTATGATAGGCCATTTAACTATGTGCATTTTCAGAGTATGACAGACATTTTCAGAATGTCGGCTGTAAAATAATTTTTGGCTTAGTGGGATCTATCTACGAATGTATGGATTTACGAATCTGTGTAATCGATTTTAGCTTTCCTCTGTATACTGGCAGTATACAATAATCGAATATGCTATCACGCAACCTTTTTTTGGCCATTTATGAAGATCGTCACATAAAAATATGGAGGTTTTATGTCACATCTGGGACCAATCAACTGATTTTCACCAAATTCTTCACAAAAGTAGCGGTATGGTAGGCCATGTAAACCTACGTGTCTTAAGTGGCTCAATCACTTATTTTCAAAATACCGGCCCTGTAGATTTTAGGTTAGTAAACCCTATCATTCGAAACATTAGACTGATTAAATTCGAAGTTGATGCTGGAATCCGACCTTCGTATTGAAGTTGATTGAACTATAGCTTATGGTACGAGGTTTTCTGATATAGAGTGCCAGGTAAGGCACGTGTGTATTTGTAAATGTCCCTCTACTGTTACCTACGTTTCTGGTTTGAAATTTAATGATATAACTTTCAACGAGACGACATGTCGTACCTACCAACTCAGCTTTTACGAAATTATTAAAATAATAATCTCACCTATTTTGAGGAAAGTAGACTNGCTTTTACGAAATTATTAAAATAATAATCTCACCTATTTTGAGGAAAGTAGACTCATTAGTTGTAACAGTAATTTATTGTTTTTTATATTTTAGATATCGCAGATAAACGTGCTTGGTTGCGTATTTTTATTTTGATGGCGGAAGCACAGTATTCAATTTGCGGTTTTCCCAACTGTTTTTGTCGCGTGTATTTTCATGATATTCGCGTGAAACTGTTTAAAAAGTAGGTAGTATTTCGTTTCCTTGATTATGATTATTATTCTCTCGAATGCACTTGTGGTATTATATAACGACGTAGTCAAGAATATTACCCAGAAAACGTAAGCCAGACTTAAAATGAAAATAAAATACAGCCTGCCGAAGTCATGGGCGTTGTTTCCCGACATAACAAAGTGAAAATTTATAGATTACTCTATGTTCTAGCGTTGTCAATACAGTAGAATCCAGGTACGTGACACTATATAGGGCCTTCAGTGTTTTCATTGAGCACTAACGATCGTGTGTCGTGTGTACACCAACATTGGAGTAATATACACGTTGACCTAATTTACGAATTGAATTCATTTCCTGACAACATATTCCTATTTATTATTATTGCAATAATACTGGCCGGGCTTACGAAAGTTGATACTACTGGGGAAATAATATGGCAAGGAATTTAGTTGATAGATCTTATTTGTTGGTATTCCTATTATTTGAACTCACTTGATCGTCACCAGCCATTATTCCATTTTGTACTATGGACGAAGGAGTTGGTTATCAGTGATACCGCACCACACGTTTACTGACAAACGACGCCGGTGCAAGTTTTCCGACGTCTCCACTTGAGCGTTTGCTTTAGTTGCACGTGTAAACCCCAATCTGTCGGTCGGAACTTGCACAAAAACGTCATCGTGCAAGTTAGATTAATTGTTCGCGGTTGCTACACGCTTTCGCATTTGTAAGAAAATACGTGCAATTGAAATTTTCTTGTGCTAAACACCCCATTTTTGTGTAAACCTCTACTCGCGTGCCACTTTAAAGTTGCACGGTTAGCGGCGGTAGTACTGGATGCTGACGTGAACCTAGTTAAAAAGTGGCGGGGAAGTCTGAGCACAAGTATCCTCAGGTGCATTCATAGCGGTGCTGTGCGTCGGCAGATCCGGCCCCATAGTAACTCGAATAGAAAAAAACGAATCCTAACCGAAGATAACCGAAGTCGAGGTTCTACGGTCTTACAGCGTCAGCGTTAAAAATAAGTTCCATGTTTAAACTTAATATTTACTACCTGCGCATGGCGTAAGTATACAATAAACGGCCATGTAGTTATTCTTTTTAGATATCGTACACACATATGGTTAGTTATCTTTATACTGACAGAAATAACATAGTATTCTTCGTCGATGTGGCTTTCGTGTCTGTTATTTCATGCAACATGCATTTTCATGAATATTCGCATTTAACTGTTTAGAAAGTAATGTTTTATCTTCGTGATTATTATACGTATTCTTTTGAATGCACTTTTCCCATGAAATAACTGCGAATAAACAACGTATTCATTAATTTAAACCAGAAAACATATTACAGTATAAAAATAAAAATAAAATACAGGCTGGCGACGCCATGCTCTATGTATGCCAACATAACGAAGTGAATATTTGCAGTTTACTCTGTGTTCTAACGTTGGCAGAACTGTAGGACCTACTTCGGCAAACTAAGGTTTATTCTACTCAGGCTTGGAAAAATCAATGCTTTTAGTTTGGGAACTTAACTTTTTCGCCGCCAGAGTGCACAGGTGTCGTATATGTACCGGATTTTTCCGCTCTGTGTGTCAAGTAAATGCAATAAATTAAATTTTCGTAAAATAAATACAACTGTGAAAATATTTATATCTGTATTGTATTAGAACCTTTAAAGAATAAACTTTGTCCTTAGTACTGGAGCGGAAATGTAACGATATGTCCACATGGTTTTTAAATATTCTGTCCTAAAACTGGGTTTAGCAAAATTTTGTCTAAAACATTACTTTATTTAAATATGACAACTGAAAAAAAAAAGTGCCTGTTTAAAAAACTATTATTTTCAGAGATTTACTGTGCAGTTTCCTTAAGGGACATGAGTAAAGTACAAAGTTTCTTTCTATGACAGCTATGTTTATTTTGTACTTAAATTCGTAATTTTTTTATTGAAGTAAGCTTGCTTATGAATGGTTACTGCCGAACACAGTTATATTTTTTCTGTCTGCTCTTATAAACACCATTGGTGGGCGTGAATAATAGTTACGAAATAAAGTTAAAACTTGAAATACATCTCAATTCGAGCTAAACACAACCTTTTTAAACACAGATATATAAATATTCTTAATTTACCGTCAGGTTAAATGTGGCCTATTTGGAACACCAGCGCACCTTGCGGTGGAAATTTTCCTTATGCTAAACTCTCCCATAAGAAATCTCGTTTAGTTGCTAACCTGAGTAGACTGAACTTTTGGCGAACAAGTGAATAATGAGAATAAGGTGGTCTCGTTGTGTTGCTGAGTTGCGTGGTGGTTGGGCAGGGAGGATCGGCGCTCGCAACCTGATGACGGCGATGGTGCTGGTGGGACTGGTGATGTCGGGCGTGATCCAGCAGAGTGCCACGGTCGCCCTGATGGCCCTCAGCGACCCCCTGTCGTCGGCGGAGTTCGCCGAGTACGTCGCCAACACCAGCTACGCCACCCGCTACTGCGACCCCATCAACGACACCAAGCAGGTAAAGCTCCACTCATAGCCATCCGGCAGTCGTCCGTTCGTCAGCCAGTCGTCCGTCTGTGGTTTTCGCCCGGCAGTTGAAAGCGCTTCACAACAATCCGTCGTCCGTCAATCCTTCTGCACGGCAACATTTCAGTGTGACAACTTAACAATGCGATCTTTCTTTCCTTGGAGGTGTATATTGGTTGGAAATACATTTACAAGAGAAAAACATCGTGGTAATTACTTTTTACGTAATAAAAATATATACAAATTTTTTTAAAATAAAATTTTTTTGAATTTACTACCAAAGATAAATAATTTCAGATCTGCCGCCTTGCATTTTAATTCAAAGTGTGTATTATCGTTTAAGGAACGTTGTCAGAAAGAGATGGCTCATACGTCCGTCCGTCGAAAGTTAAAGTTTGGTAAATATTTGACGGATGAACGGATAGAAAAAAAAAGTTGCCCTGCGATTGGTTGAAGATCACGTGACTGCCGGATGGACGGGCTCCTGACGGATGCAACGGCTGGTTGCGAGTCCAGCCTAACTAGCCCTCTCCTCCTCTCAATTCTTGTCCAAAAAAAGGGGGGGGGGGCGCCGGCGTTGTTGCTGCTAGGTCGGCGTTACGATGACTTCACGTTACACGTAAAGGCTGTTCACCGTAAAGTGAGTATTTTTTAAATCAACCTTTGAAAAATGTCATTGCCTCTACCTGCGTATATTTTAACGGGCACACTGACTGTTACGCGCCCAGTTAGTTTTCAACGACGGCGAGAAAGTAGTTCCACGTGTTAACGTGAAACTACAAGTGTTAAGTAAACATTTATAAATACTAAAATATTTTATTTTACTCTTTGTTTTTTTTTTAATGCACATAAGTCTAAGAATAAATACATTAGTAAAATATTTACTTTTCTAGAAAATTTACAGTTGGCCTTGACCGGCGCACGAATAAAGTGATCAATTCCATGGTAACGTTAATTGTACATAGGGTGGGAAAAAATTCTAAGTGCATACAAGTATATCTTAAGAAGGGTTTTCAAAAGTGCTCATTTTACCGCGAACAGCATATAACACACATAACGCTACACTCTCACGTGTTCGTAAAACGTGGTCTTTTAGGGGGGTGTATTATGATGCTTCACGTAAGCACGTAACCTTTGGTTGCTGTATAAAAAGTCGGTGATAAGTTTTGTTGCTTTCCAGATTAAAAACCCTCAAAATTAAAGTTATAGGTACAAGCGTATTTGTGTTTCAATATTGATGTAGTAAGAACAGGTTGCGAAAGTATGGAGTTGGTGATTTATACAAACATTGAAAACAAATAGGACACCACCATAACCTCAAGAACTAAATATCTGTGGGAGGTGCAGACAGATTTTTTCGTGTATATGGAATAAATCAATAAACTTTGACCTACTGAGATAATTAAATTGTGTTCAATGAAGCAGGAATTCTAATAATTGCAAACTTAACTGTAAACATTCTACATTTGTTACCAGTCATTTTTACGCCTCTAAGAAATATAATTAATAAACCGTGGCAATATAAAGCTCCCTCAATATTTACTAAATAAAATATTAGTAATAATTTTTGCCTAACTTATATTACTCTTTCGTCCTCAATTCCCAGGAGAAAATTAAATACGCGTGAATAAATTAAAAACATTAGCAGATGACATAACATAAAAAAAAAGGAAAGCAAACACAGCGTCATTCCTAATGTGATTGATTAGTGAGATCACGTGGCGAAGAGTCACGCATCACGTAAAAGCCATACATTGAAAAGTTTTCCATCACGTGAACGTTACGTGAAATGGTCGTGATAGGTCTCCTTGAAACCCATTAGTCAAGATGTAGAAAGTTTACGTGAACGTGTTGCTCGTTACGTGTTACGTGAAACGTGAAGTCATACCAATCCCGATCGTATACTGTTACGGAGGTCGGGCACCGCCGTCCGGTGGGTTGCCCTANGATACCAGTGTTTCTTTTAGAAAACAATTCCGGGGGTTTTAGAAAACAATTGCAAAAGGAGGGTATTTGGAATGCAAAACATATCATTACATCTGCTACATTAAAATGAAGAAACATTTTACGTTTTAAATAATATATGAATATGTTTTCATACATGTACGTAGAGTGTAATTACCTGTTAATGGTTTTTGGTCCACATTCAAAGCATACGTATGCTCCTTTGTATTTTAATGACATAAAGCTCCAGAATTCCGCGTAAGAATTCTTTACTGGGATTGTCTTCCCCTTCAGTAGAAACTATCATGCAGTGTTCCAGTGAACTATCTCCTACAATTTTTTCTCAGTGGAGTCATTATTATGTTCATAGCTCTAAAGGATGTTTCAGCAGTGGCTGTTGAGAGTGGTNACAATTTTTTCTCAGTGGAGTCATTATTATGTTCATAGCTCTAAAGGATGTTTCAGCAGTGGCTGTTGAGAGTGGTACAGTCTGTAATCTTACGTATACTAGTGTTTTCCAGTTCATCACAAACAATAGATATCAGAAGATCAGTGTCGTTTACATTGGAGGCCAAACATTTAAAATGCTTCAAGTCTGTTTGCAAATAATCTTGGTCTATTCCATGTACTGGTAGAGTACGTTAACATGCGACTCTTTCATATGCTGAATGTGACGAAATGGTTTAGATGTTAACTATTTTTTATTAAGTGTTTACACCACCACATATATTTTCTGTGTTTTTATTTCTATTAATTATAAATGGAATATAATTATTTAAAGATAAAAAATAAGTCAAAGTTAAATTTAACCGAAAATAAGATACTTTTTTGTTACATGAATTATAAAACGCCTGTGATACATAATATATTTAAGAAATAACCATNACAATTTTTTCTCAGTGGAGTCATTATTATGTTCATAGCTCTAAAGGATGTTTCAGCAGTGGCTGTTGAGAGTGGCACAGTCTGTAATCTTACGTATACTAGTGTTTTCCAGTTCATCACAAACAATAGATATCAGAAGATCAGTGTCGTTTACATTGGAGGCCAAACATTTAAAATGCTTCAAGTCTGTTTGCAAATAATCTTGGTCTATTCCATGTAACGACTGGTAGAGTACGTTAACATGCGACTCTTTCATATGCTGAATGTGACGAAATGGTTTAGATGTTAACTATTTTTTATTAAGTGTTTACACCACCACATATATTTTCTGTGTTTTTATTTCTGTTAATTATAAATGGAATATAATTATTTAAAGATAAAAAATAAGTCAAAGTTAAATTTCACCGAAAATAAGATACTTTTTTGTTACATGAATTATAAAACGCCTGTGATACATAATATATTTAAGAAATAACCATNACCGAAAATAAGATACTTTTTTGTTACATGAATTATAAAACGCCTGTGATACATAATATATTTAAGAAATAACCATACGCATATTACATGGCATGATTTTCAAAACTTTGATTCAAATAAGTGTGAAGATACCGCGAATAGACTATAGCTGGGTTAGGGTTTCTTCTGTTCAGCTTAGGAACAAAACGAGATTTAGTTTGCGAGAGTTTACTATACGGAAAATTTCTGCCAAAAGGTACGCTGTTGTTCCATGGAGGTCACTTTTTAGATAGTATTAAATGGAGATATTTTACATATTAGTGTGTAGAAGTTTGTATTTTTCTCGAATTGTGATACATACTTGCTCCAGCCAAAATTTTAGTTATTAACTTTATTTCGTAAGTATTATTCCCACACTACAATGGTGTTTACAACAGCAAGACGTAAAAATACAACTGCGTTTGGCATTGAGCGTTCATAAGCAAGGTTCTTTTAATGGACAAACTACGAATTTAAGTGAAAATAAATATAACGTCATTAAAAGTAACTTTGTACGTTTCTCCTTCCCCTTACGGAAACTACGCAGGAAAGTCCTAAATCCGCTATTTTAACAATTGTTATTTTTTTTTTATTCAGCTGTCATATTGAAATAAAATAATTGTGTAAGCCAACGTTTTGCCAAATCCAATTTACGACAGAATATTAAAAAACCTGAGCAAATATTTTGCTATATATTTCCACTCTATTTCTAAAAAACAAAGTTTATTCTTAATGTAGGTNTTTTGCTATATATTTCCACTCTATTTCTAAAAAACAAAGTTTATTCTTAATGTAGGTCCTAACACAATGCAAATGTTGGGATTTTACACAATCGTATTTATTTTATGAAAAATGCCATTATCCCATTTACTTATATATGAAACAGAAAATCCGGTACACGTGCGATACCAGCGCATCCAGGCGGCAAAAGNCCATTATCCCATTTACTTATATATGAAACAGAAAATCCGGTACACGTGCGATACCAGCGCATCCAGGCGGCAAAATATTTTAGTTGCCGAACTAAAAGCATTGAGCTTCCCACCCTAAGCAGAATAAACCTTATAGTCTATTCGCGGTTCCTTCACACATCTGAATAAAACCTTTGAAAAATCACCCCGTGAATGACGTGTTTGGTTGTTTCTCAAACATGCCATTTATCACAAGCATTCTATACTTAATTATAATATATTTATTTTTGGTTAAATTGAACTTTTCCTTATGTTCCATCTATGTACTATAATATTTCATTTTTAATTAAAATGAATAAGACAGGGAGAAAATAGGTGTGTTGGTAATACCTAGTAAGAGGTAGTTCTTATGTGAAATATTATTTATACCGAGTGCGTACGAATGCGATGCGTTATCCCTTTGGAGTAATTTTCTAGACTTAGTTGAGCTTATTTATACTACAAGTTGGAAAGATCACTGTTAAAAGTTTGACATCCAAAAGTTTTCGCCACTATGTAAGCGCTAGTGTCGCATGTGTACCAGATTTTCTCTAGATTTTCTACGTTAAAAAAAGGGGGTAGTTTTAATAATTTAAAATCAAATATAAAATATCTTCGTAGCTGAGTAAAATCTTTCTCATTTATTATTAACGCAGCCTAAAACCCAGCGAGATCGGTCGACGCCATCTTTAGCAGTGATCCCACCGCTAGTACCTTTGCACTAGATCTAGTACATTCCAAAAAAATTTAATACCCTGCTACTTTTTTTTCATAACCCTGTAACTTAAAAAATTTAGAAAATTTTTAAAGTTTTAAAATTCGAATTGCAAATTAACTCGCTATACATTTAGAGGAAAAATATGAAAATAAATGTTTGAAAGCTGTATACTTTTATTTTAGAGGCCCTTTTTTATGGGTGGCAGTCTTCTATGTGTCCAAAGAACTTCCTAATGCAGCTAAGTTGACAAAAACATAACCTGTGACTAACGTTTTGTAAAATAAGCTTTCGTTTCCAGAGACTTTCTCGCATTAAACACGATTCAACGACTCGAAATAAATACATTATACATAAATTTAACGTGTTTTACCGCATTAACCCCGCGATATTGATAGCCGTCCTCACCCTTACATTTAATGGTACATACTGCAAATTACGTGAAGTCCAAATACAATTCCTATTAAGTTTGATGAAAAATTACCATAATAATAGCAGGTCTGATTTTCCCGATTTTCGGAATAGTTCCTTTTCTTAATAACTACCTTTTTCCCATACGAAACCAGTACCTTTTATTTTTAGTATACACAGTATAACATAGGTTCACAATCCTTAGACCCTCTTAGCCTTCAGGCCAAGCCGGGTCTTCTTCTCTTAAACTGTTTACTTGACTACATTTAGTCTAAATGGTAGTCCATCTCCCAGGCCACAGATTTCGCGACATCTACTGTTCACTATTCTCTTGTAACTTGTCACACATATTGATACCTTGCTGATTAGCCTTAGTTATTTTTGCCATTCTCATATTTCAATATGCCATGCTACGTGCCTGGGTGCGAATTTTCAACCACTGCCAGCACGAGTCCTTTCTCTCCGTGACCTGGTGTCAGGAGAAACACTGACAAGCAAGGGCTCAGAGGTCACCCCATGCTCCTCCTTCCTTTCCANCTCCGTGACCTGGTGTCAGGAGAAACACTGACAAGCAAGGGCTCAGAGGTCACCCCATGCTCCTCCTTCCTTTCCATGACACTTGTGGGTTTTCCCTGGGTCCGGTTCGCCGGCACCCATGCGAGTCAATCCCGGCCTAGATCGACCTCCACAGGCGTCGGCTCACCTCGCCTCTCGTCCATTACCATATCAATGGGTTTCTCAGTTTGAAACCCTTGATTTTGGCTCCCAGCTGTCTGACTGTAAAGGAGTCGACCAGCCTACCTCCAATCAGGACCATTATTATCTGCCGTAATTAAGCACACCATGTAGGCATATACCCATTTCAGCCTTAAAGACTTGGCATAGGGAACAACCGGGTTACCCACGTTTGCTGACCCCCACAAGGAGGGTCACCCAGTGGTACCACAAGGATGTGTGGTTACCCATGAGCTAGTAGAGACTGTGGTCTTGCGCATGTCTAGCCCTTTCCGTAACTATGTGGCAATNGATGTGTGGTTACCCATGAGCTAGTAGAGGCTGTGGTCTTGCGCATGTCTAGCCCTTTCCGTAACTATGTGGCAACTGGGCTCCGTTACTAGGACTTGGCAGTAGCCCTGACACTTCGATGTATAATTGCGCTCCACGCAAAGCTGGTCACTGTTTCACCTTAGCGAGAGGGAGATCCTATCCTTTAGTCTCTTGCACTCCCACCGGGTAGTTCACATAACGTCGGACCACCTTACGCCCATTTAAAGGCCGGTTCCCGCTGTGCTAGTCCAGGAACCACACCGTCGAGGAGGGATAGTCTTTCCCTTTCCAGGTCACGACATACACACCGGGCATTGAGTCGCTTGGACTGCAGCCTTACGCCCATTACAGTCCGGTTCCTCTACACCAGGCTAAAACTTTCCAACCGTAGAAGACGGCGACCACCGCCCCCATAGAGGGAACTGCTCTAGCCAAGGGCCATCACAGCTGCCGCTGGTCACACCGCATCACACCTTACATCCTTGCAGAAGCCGACCCCCCTGGCTTCCAGCGCCTGGCTACATGCGGGGAGTCATAGTTACTCCCGCCAGTAAGTGGGGACACTGGTCTTCAGTCTGTGGAATGGACTGTAGCTGGACGGACGCTGTGGTGCGCAGGTGGAGGTGGTGGTGGTGCTGGGTGAGTCGGCCGTCACGGCGCTGGACGGCGGCGTCGACGAGTACGAGGAGAGCGGCGAGATCTTCGCCAACGAGACGGGGCCCAGCGGTGCCCACGGCCGCCATATCGCAGCCGAGCCGCATCTCAAGGTCAGTCGCACTCGTGCAGTGCAGGGTGCTCATGTGAGCTGGGTATACTCTAGTCGCGCTTTCTTCACACTTTTTGAATCGAAACTTGGAAAAATCACCCATGTATGAAATGTTTAGTTTTTTCCTAAATATGCCATATTAACCAAGTGTTTCGTACTTTTGTTAACGTAAAAGTATCTTAGTTTTCGTTAAATTAAATATTAACATATATTTTATTTATAAATTATAATATTTCATTTATAATATATATGAATAAAGACAGCGAGAAAACATGTGTGTCGATATCGCCTAGTAAGAAATAGTTCACTTGCAGAATATTATAACAACTGAGTTCGCACGAATTCGGTGCTTTATCCTTTGGTGTGGTTTTCTAGACTTAGCTCAGCTTAGTTTCCACAATGCGGAGGAATATTCAGGAAGTAGAACTTTAGCAGATATTCAGAAAAGTGTGAACTAACCGTAAATGGATAATAGTGGACATACTAAGGGGGATTAATTATTCCCTGCCATCTTGGATCGTTAGAACTTTCGCAAAAACCTGCATTATATATTTTGTATTGAATTTCACGTAACGACACGACACAGGACACTCCTTTGTACATTTTAAGAATTTTACATTGTTTGACTGCAGTGTTGTAGTCCCATGCAAGGAAAAATCATATACTTCTTCCCAGATGTTAATAGTTAAAAATTAATAAAATAGTGAAAATTTAACATATTTATAAAGCTTGAGAAAGTACTGCTTATCCTGTGTCGTGCCAAGAATTTCGCTTAACTAACTTAAATGTAAGTTACGACGATAAAATAGGTAAATTTAAGATGGCGGGGCCTGATCACCTTAATATCGAGGTCTTGAGAGCCGATGAGGGTGAAGCGAAACCAGTACGGAGCAGCACCGGAATGCAAGGGCGGGGGAACGGGAGATCTACGAGAAAACGATACTGTTGAAGTGATTGGAAGGCGAACAAACTGAGAATCTTGACGTACCTATAAATAACGAGAAGTGTGAAATTTGTAACGTACAGGATAGTGACATAGTTAACGTCAACACAGTTCGTGAATCAAAGAATGAAACAATTTCTAAATGCAGTCAATTCGAGAGATTAATAGTCATGTTTTACAGCATGAACATGCAAATGTCACAGTTGAAAGCTGAAATTTCACAGCAATACGAGCAGCTGAAAACACAAATGGAGATGTTTAATACACGTTTAAAACACAAAAAGGAACAAGTTAACGTTATACTTGAACGTCACCTGATCAAAATGGAGGGCTGGTTGGAGAAACATAAAGCGGAAGTAACTGCCGATGTATTATCACGGGTACGTGAAGTTTTGGACACGTTAAGGGANGGTTGGAGAAACATAAAGCGGAAGTAACTGCCGATGTATTATCACGGGTACGTGAAGTTTTGGACACGTTAAGGGATATGAATAACGTACAACTTGAATCTGTAAAGGCCCAAATTAAACAACCCGAAAAAATGTTGGATAATGCGACGCAGAAAATAAATGAAAAAAATTAGAGATTTTGAATAACATATCTCGTGAAACGCAATCACACTGTAAAGCCACTGATATTGAGCGTTAAAAAGTTCAAGGAAAACTCGCCAATATTAACGGAAAGACTAGCAGCGAGAATTTATAATCTCTGGCACAACACGTAGAAGTTAAGCTTGTTCAAACAAATAAAATAACACATGACAAATGCCATTGTCTCGAGACCAAAATAAATGCACTTAGCAGCGAAGTTTATATCAAATACTTCCCAGCCTTTGCCATGAAACACGGCCAGTGTTACTAACTCACTTGAAAATCGACAAACCCGAGAATAAATAACACCGTCACAGCAGCCAACATCCTTATTATTAAACTCTACTGCTGCAAAATGTCATCATCCAGCGCGTCATTGGGCAAAGTTAATGCTCCTTCTTTCTCAGGAAAAAGTTCCGAAAATCCCGTGGCGTTTCTAAAACAACTTGATAAGTATGTTTCATTATTGGTCATATGAAGTAGAAAAATAACATAGTTGATATACGATTTACTTTGCTCACAAGAAAAAAAAAAGAGTGAGTTGGGAACATTGTGCATAACAATCTATGTTTACGCACTCCCAGAGGAGTAAATATTATTTAACACAAAACGCAGAAATATCGACCACATATTGGGCACTTTGAACAAATCTAAATGTTGAAAGAAAATTGTGAGGGAATAAAACATGGAATTTCNATCGACCACATATTGGGCACTTTGAACAAATCTAAATGTTGAAAGAAAATTGTGAGGGAATAAAACATGGAATTTTAACACACAAATTACACGTTAGCACACAGAATACACGACTACATAAAATAACACGGTCAACAATTTCTTGTGATTAAAAAAATGTAAATCCTTGTTTTAGCCGGAGTGACTATAGGCATTAGTATTCTTGTAGTCTTTAATTAATTAATAAATTAGAAATATTATTACATATTTTCTTTTCTACGCTNATAGGCATTAGTATTCTTGTAGTCTTTAATTAATTAATAAATTAGAAATATTATTACATATTTTCTTTTCTACGCTCACTCACGCACTTTGTAAAACAAGTAAGAACACACTTTATGAATACTTCGTGCTTTGTTTCCTTTTAATAATACACATACGATATTTATACTCTTCCAATCTTTTTGATGAATGTGACAAATTTTCCACGATGTGGTTAAAGACTTAATCGAGGGGAAATTTAATTAAGTGCATTTTTCAAAATGTTAATAATGCCGACGGAATGAACAGGGAAGACGCAAATAATGAAAAGAAATCTTGTGTAAGGAATGTGATAAACTAGTGTAAGTAATTACTGCACCGAAGACAGCGACACTCGCAGCTAATGATACCGTGAACATGTTAAAAAGCACCAATCACGTTACACAGAACTATACACGTCACAGCGTGACAAGATAGCTACCTTGCAACTTCATAACAGTGCGCCAAGTGGTACAAACACTTTTTCAAGCAATTACAAATTACTAGTTGAAGTATTTCATTTGCAGATGAATAGTTTATTTACAAGGAGATTTCTATGTTTTATTTGTAAAAAAACATTTAACATTGAGGATGATAATTTATTGTTGATGTCATTGTTTTTTAAATACCTTTCTTGTTTAGTGTTTATTGAGATACGTGTATTGATTTAAGTATGGGATAGTAGTTTCCTTTCATAGNTAAATACCTTTCTTGTTTAGTGTTTATTGAGATACGTGTATTGATTTAAGTATGGGATAGTAGTTTCCTTTCATAGTTATCAGTAAAAAAAATATATAAAACCAAGGCAGGGCTGTTTATTCTGTAAAATATTGAGAATAATAATAGTATAATGCATTTATTGACATTAATAGTAGGTATTGTATTTCCATAATTGTTAAAATAATTAGACTAAATTTTTTTTTACTTAATATCATTCTGTGCACTCTTTCTATTTCACAACCCAGACCACATGTTTAATTTAGTTTGGTTTGAAATTTATTTTTCATTTGTACATTTCTCCGTGCTTGAGGAAATGTAAGACAAACATCTGATGTGCCACGTAAATCGCCACCAACGCACTAAAATTGCCTGACGCATAAAAAGTTATTATCAAAAATAAATTCTAACAGAAGAATGATTGTTTTTGGAGATAAGGAAATCAGAAATGTATTTCAGGAAATGTTGCCGACACCTTGATCAGTGCTAACGTGAAGGATGTGAATGAAAATTAATTTTTTTCTCAACAACACAGGACTGGGCGAAGACTTCTGTTCTTGGCTGCGGTAGATGTGGATGTGAAGGTGAAGAGGGGAAGTAAAATTTCACTTATTCCTATCAAGAGTCACTCAGTTGTTTTAACCATATCCTATAGTGAGCATAAATAATATACGGTGCCGTTGAATTAATTATTAACATAAAAGTGTAGCCTTTTTTTTATAAAATGTAACAAAATCATGCTAAGTCTGGTGTAGATGGGAATTATAATTTTTAGTTAAGTGTTCAGTAGTTATAGTGTTCGTTCTTTGTTGGCGTAGGTACTTTCAAATCACTCTCAACATAATAATATTTATACAATATCACCCAACCAAACTAAAACACAGTTATAACTATTGTTATTAATATAATAAAAAGCAATCCACCATCACTGCAGACAAAACTTAGCATTTATACCATATATAGTTACACGGCATATTGAAAATACTATACCACAATATGTAGTATTATTTCAGAGGAGAAGCACAAGGTAATTTTTTATGTTGGTACCCGTGAAATTTGATACCTTAAATCCTTCCAAATCAAATACACCGTACCCATTACCCTTGTATTGGACACGCCAAGCATTAAGAACTTTATCTTCGTCGTTATGGTTATACCACCTGCTAGTTGGACACCATTAAATTTCTGTTTTATGTTTAGGAGTGTAGAAGGGCTGAATTGTTTATACCAATGTCTTAGATGTTGTACGCGATTAAATTATATTATTATATGTTGAAACACGTATAAATTCAAAAACCTGGTTTACTAACGCAATAATTATTTTCGGACGACAGATCGTTGACAACATACTGGAGGGCGAGTAGTTAAACATGTGTAGCATTATCTAGACTAGAACTGTCTCTTCACTGCGTTGGAAGATTGTTTGATAGTGTACCCAGTTTGCGTCTGCAAAGGAACACTTNTAGAACTGTCTCTTCACTGCGTTGGAAGATTGTTTGATAGTGTACCCAGTTTGCGTCTGCAAAGGAACACTTTATTTAGCGTATAGGAATCTGACCTCGCGAATTATTCGTTTTCACGTAGATTCAAAAGAACAAGACTCCCACTAAATCTTACAAACAAGTAGATCAACCTTAAGGTGACTCTAATTTCCCTGCACTTTTCTGAAGACAGTTTATTCAATTCCAAATATATAATCGTATATATTATTTAAAATATGAAAATGAAATTAAATAAACAAAGGAAAAACATAATTTATACGTGCGGCGACTATTGGCCACTTTCGTTTTTCACGCGTTCTTCCGAGATTTCTGTTTTAATAATAAGTCATCCTATCAGTAGATTTAATAATGAATTAATATAAGACTTGTCACAGGTTTTTATTTTTGTCGCTAATTAAAGTTTTACTATTACTTGTTATACTCCATTGGTATTTAGGAATATGTGATGTCATTTCAGGAAAACCTCGTTAAACGTCTAGAAATGATTCATTTTTGAACAAAGCCCGGGTCAAATGTTTTTGAGAAAATTCCTCCGTTTCAACCGGTTAGTGAGAAAGGAAATTTATCGCAAGAAAGTCACCGTTTCCATTTTCAGAATTTTTAAAATGCGTAAGCAGTGAAGAAAACATACTAGTCTACTAGTTGAAAAGCGAACTGTTGAACATATGCGACCAACACCAAGTAAATATTTGCAATCTCTAGACCTGAGCTTTCATAACTTGTGAACGTGTGATGAGAAAAGTTTCCCTGCTGTGCTACTGGCACCGAACGCACCGCGCACATTTGAAACGTCGCGCGGGCCCTTGCGGCGAACGGACGGCGCTGACGTAATCCAAGACGACGGACGTGCGGCGTAACAACTTATTGCCACAAAAAACTGACACCATTAGACTTCTTCCTGTGGGGCCATGTAAAGAGCGTAGTGCACGTCACGCCCGATAACACGGTGGAGGAAGTGACAACCCGAATACGTGCAGCCTGCCTGGAAGTGCAAAATATCCTGGGTATTTTCGACTGAGTGCGTCGGAACATGGCACGTCGCTACACTGCCTGCACGGAGGTGGGAGGCCATCACTTCGAACACCTGCTGTAACGGTGCGTCACATTTGTGTGCTAGTAAACCACCATGAAACACACCCACATACGTTTGTTTATGCAGCAAGTTGTCGCCAGTGCTGTCCGTTCGCTGCAAGGGCCTGCGCCACGCGCGCGCCGAGTTTCAAATGTGCGCGGTGCGTTCGGTGCAAGCATCGTAGCAGGGAAACGTTTCCGACCACACGTTCATATATAAAAAATGTATCGTCTTGGTGCCGCCTACCGTCTCCTAAAATCNCAGGGAAACGTTTCCGACCACACGTTCATATATAAAAAATGTATCGTCTTGGTGCCGCCTACCGTCTCCTAAAATTAATGTATTGATTTCCCAAACACCCGGTACACTTTGGTATCGATTTATCCCATTAGATACTGATTTGAGTTTGGTTTTCGTTACTTTAGCATCTTAATTTCCGGTTCTAGGCCGTAGCTTATAACCAATATCTTCATTACAAAAAATAAATATGANTTGGTTTTCGTTACTTTAGCATCTTAATTTCCGGTTCTAGGCCGTAGCTTATAACCAATATCTTCATTACAAAAAATAAATATGAAAAAATATTAATAAAACACACATTTAAATAACTAACTATGAAATGCGACTTTCATGTGTTTCAATGTGCTATTTTCTTGATTTTAGGAAATGTCCGTAAAAAGAATTTTAGCATCTGTTAGAGACGATATGTGTGTGTTTATGTGTATGTATATATTTATACACTGAGTGGCCAAATTATTATGACCACTTGACACTTATACGCAGATTGGCCATAACTTCACGTTGTTGCCACTAGAGGGCGAGATAGCTATAAAAAGGGAATGCAGGACAAGTGAAGCATCGATTGCACTGTGTTGCTTGCGAAGAAATGGGCAAAAAACGTGAATTAACTGCGTTTGAATGCGGATGATTGTAGGCGCTTGAAGCGTCGGAACCAGTATCAGCAAAACGGCTGCACTTATGAAGTGTTCGAGAGCAGTAGTTATTAATGTTTACAGAGAGTGGACTACCAAGCAGAAAACCTGGTCTCAACGTCAGGCTTGTGGTCGTCACAGGCTACTGAATGATTTATCTGAAAGGAGACTTGCCAAAGTTGTCCAGTCCAACAGAAGAGCAACAGTACGTCAAATTGTGGGGAATCTTAAACAAGTAGCAACTGCTAAGTTCTCTCAACGAACTGTTCGCCACACATTACACCGTATGTTAATGGTGTACCCTGCCGGGATGAATACTTTCAGCAGGACAATGCTCCCTGTCATAAAGCTGGCATTGTCCGCAGATGGTTCGAAGAGCATGACAGAAACTTTGCCTTGGTTAGTTGGCCTGCACAATCACCAGATCTCAATCCAATTGAAAATCTGTGGGATGAGATCGAACGGGGCATCAGGCAGCTGGATCCAGTACCATCAAATCTTAAGAAATTTGAAAGTGCAGTTCATCGGATATGGTCTCAAATTCCTCTTACCACCTACCAACATCTCATAGAGTCCATGCCAAGACGAATCTATGCAGTATTAAGGGCAATAGGTGGTTCAACATTGTATTGAGGGGGTGGTAATAATAACACATACACACAGGAGTTATCTAAATTCGACCGACAAACTTCGGTGGCAGGTTAATCACAAAAAAAGAAGTCGAAAACATACAAATGACCTATGGTCTAAAATGAATCCCAAGGGCAGTACACGTCTTTGAAGTTGGGCCTCAAGCACTAGATTATTATAAATATAGGAGGAAATATTTAAGATTAAACACCGAGTTTCTGGATAATGTGTAAGTGAAACATGATTTATAAACACCACATGACCTGCTGCTGTCACCAAATTAATTTATGGAAATAATCATGGCTACTATCCGTATTGCGAACCATTCGCAATGGCGTGGTAGAATTTTTGGGGTTTTATTGATGGATTATGAATTGCCATGTCACGATTGACGAATAAGGTCGCCTTGTGTAAATACCCTAACCTCTGCCATTTTCGATGAATTCGTTTTTGAAATTTCCAAAGAATATGTACAAGACCTTGTAGGTGGACAACACGTAAAACACCTAATTACAAAACAGTTGTGGATATCAAAGGGGCAAGATAACAGTGACGTTGAGAAATACCGTCATTTATAATAAATCTCAAACAATAGCGAATGGTACTACATCCGTCTGTGTGCCATTCCAATGGCTGAAGAGTCAAGAGTACTGAACGAATAGTGATTTATCAAACGTAAGTATTAAAATAACAGAGGACACCACCATAATGAGTGCAATTATGTAGCGTTAAAAAAATTATCGATAATTGTATGACAACATTAATATCCATATCACTGTTACCAAATGTCTATCTTGTGTAGGAAACGGCTTGTGTTTTGATCGCGATTGAGGTGTATGTTGTAAATCTACTTTGTGAAATGGTTGTCATTGCCAACTCGTATATGAGGCTGGTGAGGGCAAACACCGATTCTATTCAGTTATCACAACACGTTTCCATGAGGAATGGCGTAATACAGTATATGGAAGCCGTCACACATCACACACTATTGTCAAGTAGAGGGCCTTGGGCATATGTGTTCTGTAATATTTCCACTGTATAGCGGAGTGGTTACAGAGGCATAGTTGGTGTATCGCGAAATGGATCGTTTTACATGGCCAGAAATGGCTGACATTCACCTTGTGTATGGGGTTGCTCAGTGCAACAGTAGAGCTGCAGCACACACGTAATGGGGAACGTATCCAAACAGATGGTTGCACACATCATTTAACGTTCACAGCCGTTGATAGGAGGCTGCGCGAAGAGGGGACATCTACGGTAAGTAAAAGAGACACGAAGTGTGTTTACTTTATGTCACAGGATCATATTACATTGTAAAATCGAGCCGTACCTGTGCCAATACCGTACATGTGACAATTGAGGCTTCTCAGCCATTGTACTTTTGTATTTTTACATAGCGTTCTTAGCCCGAAGCCCTTTCCGTCGCTTCGACCACCCGATCGGCGGGGAAGAGGGATCACGCCCTCTCATCACAGGTGTCCCAGCTTGGCACCTGAGTTGACCAGATCCAAAGCCCCAACTTGATTCACAAGTAAAGCAAAGAGCGCCCAACCACAGGTTTCCAAGACCCTCGTACTCAGATACCAAGCGTGTGGTCTGGCCAGGGTTCTATTCATACCCCTAGTGTCTCTCCAGGACACAACCGGAGCATGTTGCAGCTCACCGCCAGGTCTTTCTTTAAGAGGGGGAATTTTTCCAGACCTCCTCCAGAATACGGGGTTAACCACTGCCTGCATGAGTCCAACCTCTAGTGATAGGTACATCGGAGGAAACCTCCGGTGGGGCCGAACCGACCAGCCCATGCTCCCATTTATTCCATGACACTAGTGGGTTTTCAATGATCGATCGCTCCACCAATGGCGAGTGCCAGGCGAACGGAGACAGTTTATTCCAGCCGTTAGTGCACCAGGTGTCCAAGCCACCTATTGGCACACTCCGATTGTGATTGATGACACTTTAAAGCCTCACCAGGCATAAGCTTTACACCCATTACATGCCGGTTGCCCACCCAGCATTCCACCCTGGACCACTCACAGGAAGACAGAGGGTGTATACGATAAGCATGGAGTGGCAGACGTACCCGGTTTGCCATGGCACGCATTCCCCGGGAAAAGCCACCCATTGCTCTGAAATTGAAGATTTTCGTAATTATAAAACTCTGTAGGTCTGGAACCATAGGTACCAGAGTTCTTCCATATGTTCATAATCGCTTCCACACCATCGCCACCATAACCGTCCACCAGCAGAGCAGCCAGTTGGAAAAGCAGTCATCGGCCACTGACCATTGCCATACTTTAGAATTTCTTCACCATGAAATTCCAGTATTGATCCTCAACGGCCTCAATGCCAAGTGGTCCAACACACCTCCAAGTGCTCGGGACTAGGTACAAACTGTTGGACCTAGGTACCAACTTTCGGCCCAAGCCATCATGGCAGGTATCCCTTACCAGTCACGAGGAGACTTGTTCCCATAGGGATATGGGCGGCGGAGGCCAATCTGCAGTACCCAGGGGTGGCACAAGGAGCCTTGGGACGAGATGAGTGGAGAGAGGCTATAACAGATGCATCATCCACCCTTCCTAGGGTCAAATGCGGTAACCGGGATTGGCTACTATAGCATGGAACTGCCACACCACCTCGAGTGCCCAGAAACCTTCCTCCTAAGGGAGTCACTGAACCATATCCCCACCCTCCCCCCGTGCATGTGACATATATATGCGAATGCTATAGCCTCTCGGCCTTCTTACTTTTATACTTTTACGTAGCGCTCTTAGCCGTTTAGCCATCCCGCGCTACGACCGCCCAATCGGTGAGGAAGAGGAATCACGCCCCCTCATCGCAGGTGGCCCAGCAACGCACCTGAAGTAACCAGATTCAAAGCCCCAATCTGATTCACAAGTACGACCAAGTACACCCTACCACAAGGTTCTGGGACCCTCGCCCTCAGATACCAAACGCGTGGTCTGGCCGGGGTTCTGTCCATACCCCTAGTGTCTTACCAGGACACAACTGGAGCAGGTTGCCGTTCACCGCCCGGTCTTTCTTTGAGAAGGGGAATCCCTCCAGATCTCCTCCAGCATACAGATATAACCACTGCCAGCACGAGTCCAACCTCTAGTTATTGGTACACCAGAGGGAATCTCTGGTGGGGCCAACCCGATCAGCCTGTGTTCCCACTTATTTGACACGGCACTAGCAGGTTTTCAATGTCCAACCACCCCACCAACTACACCCACACTGAATGGAAGGTTTCCATCCTTATTAAAATCCGTATGTCTGGACCCATAGGTTCCAGAGTTCTTCCATGTCTCATCACTGTTTCCATGCCATCGCCACCCATCCATCCACCAGCAGTGCAGCCAGAGGAGCTGTCATCTTACACTGACCTTTTCCCGACTTTAGAAATTCTACATGATGGAATTGCAGTATTGGGCCCCATCGGTTTGAATGCCAAGTGGTCGAACACCTCGCCAAGTGGTCGGGTATAGGTACCAACTATCGGCCCAGGCCATCACGGCAGATACCCCTGACCAGCCGCGAGGAGACTGGTTCCCATTGGGAAACGGGCGGCGGAGCCCAATTTGCGGAACTAGGGGTGGCACGAAGTTCCTTGGGTCGCCATGAGTGGAGAGAGACTATAAGAGACGCATCAGTCACCTTTTCTAGGGTCAAATGCGGTAACCAGGCTTTGCTACTGTAGCATGGTACAGCCACACCACCTCAAACGCCCAGAAATCTTCCTCCCGTGGGAGTCACAGATCGATATCCCCCCATGCATGTGACAGGTGTAGAGGCGCAACGCTGGCTGTCCAAGGTCGGTACGAACATTACACTTGAAGGAGGAGGTGCTGCGGAGGTTCAATGAGTCGCCATTTATCAGCACCCGTCAAGTGGCACATGCAGTCCGCACTGGGCACATGGATGTGTGGAGAGTTGTGCATGACCATCTGCTACACCCATATATCGTATAGAAAGTGCACAATTTGAAGGCTCAGACTACCCACAACGTTTACAATTTGTGCAGTGGTGTTTACAACGATGTGCAGTAGACCAACATTTCCCAAGTGTCGTGTTGTTAACCGACGAAGCTCGATTCACTGCAGAATGTGTGTTGACGTCTCGTAACAGTCACGTGTGATTGGAGGAAAACACTCATTCACTCTTTATCCACAGTCTCCAGGAGTAATTTGGCATTAACGTATGGGCTGGTATTGTAGGTGGCAATTTAATTTGGCCATATTGTTTCCCATTCTCTTAAATGGCGGCAGGCACCCCGTGCTTGTGTAACAGGCTTTGCCAGAGTTGCTCGAAGACACTCCACTTGGGATTCGACAGAAAATGTGGCTACAGCATGACGGTGTACCAATCCACTTTGGTATACATGTTTGAGAGTGTCCTGCCCTCACATTTCCTGGTAAGTGGACAGGCCACGATGGGCCGACTTTATGGCCTGCGAAGTCTCCAGATATTTCACTGCTTGATTTTTACTTGTAGAATGCTATGAAATGTTCGGTGTATGGTACTCTAATAGTGTCTCTGGATGATCTCGTGGCTAGAATACATGCTGCTGCCGAAGTCATAAGAACCACACCCGGCATGTTTGACAGTGTTCGGCAATCGTGGCATCGACGATGTACAACCTACATCGAGGTTGGAGGCCGACGGTTCATGTTCGTGTTGTAAGGCTCGTTTATACCACATTATTGCTCTTCTATATGCAATAACTGACACTCTGAAATGTCATGGCATCCTCTCGCTTTTATAACTTACAAATATGTACATTACTGGTAAAATTCCACCATATATTGCTTACCTCAAATGTCTGACAGTTTCATTCCTCTCTCCATTATCTTATCCTTTTGATATCCGAAACAGTATGATCTTAGGTTGCCCGTCTGCCAGTTTTGTTCATATTATTTGGGAATTTAAAATACGAATTCCTCGAAAACAGCGAACTTTTTCGTCAATAGTGACATGCAAATTCATAATCCAGCAATCAAATCCCAAAAATGCTACCACGTCATGGCAAATGGTTCTCAATACGGGTAGTATCCGTGATTATTTCCATGAATTAATTTGATGACAACGACAGATCATGTGGTGTTTGTAGCTCATGTTTCACTTACACATAATCCAGAAACACGTTGTTCCATCTGACATATTTTCTCCGATGTTTGAACTAATCTTTTGCTTCAGGTTCTACTTAAAATACGTGTACCGTCCTTGGGATTCATTTTAGACAATATATACATGATTTCGGCAATTTTTCGTGATCAACCTGCCGCCGAAGTTTGTCTGCTGAATTTAGATACATTCTGTATCTAAATTTACACAGAATATCTGTGTATATAAATACACTGTATATAAATTTACACTAAATCTAAATCTACACAGAATATTTATAAATTCTCAGCCCAAACAGAAATCACAGCATCTGTTGGAGGAAATAAACACAATTTCTCAGAAAAGTTATGATCATTACATCGGATATAGCGCAGGAACGCCGCGGTACGCAGCTCTCAATACGTGCTTGTACATCAAGTTGCATACCACAAGGCGCTCCAGCCAGCATGTGGTTCCTTACGCTCAGTGGATATCCGACTTGTTATACACCTTCGTATTTTGAGCCATATATTCTCGGCGTCGCTGAAACATCGTCTACTGATATATTGTTCTAGATATGTGATGACACTTTACGAGCAAGTTTACAAGGGATTTTGTGTTGCTTTCTGTTCACAGATGCTTTTGTTTCAGTCTGGGCACAGTGTTTAGATACATTATGTATGTTGTAATTTCATACGTTTTACTTTTGTATAAGCTGCTAAAACAAACCTCTTCTTACTCAAAGTTACTATTAGATCTCAATTTAGAATAGTAGGGTATCTTCAAGAGGAAGATTTAACTCCTGACTGAAATATGTAGCGAAAGCGAATACCTTACACTATGAGACGAGCACGTGAAAAGTATTCTATTAGCGCTTCAACTTAAAGCGACTTCATTTATGAAAAGTTCCATTGTGTACTTCAATAAATAATCTAAAGATATGTAATTACTACGAACAAAATTTTGTGACACATTAACTTTATATAATAATACCGCAAATATATCGGTATATGCAATATATATATATATATATATATATATAAACGCAAAATCAATATTGGGCTTTGCATTATAAAACTAAGTAATTTATTTTTATTATGGATTATAAATATGTTTTACGTTACATATTGCTTTCCTGTTTGCTTTTCAGTTTCCAGTTTGTGTGTTTCACTTACCTTTTATTGCTGGATGATGCCTGAAGTGTATATAGACCTATCCTACGTTGCTTTACATTAGCAACTTAAATTTTATTTAGTAAACCTTATTGTTTCCATACTATGATGACCGATTGTTGCATTGTGTGAATTTAATTCAAATGTAATACTCAGTGTCAAAAGGCGTTAAAAATTCTATACAGAAAAAGCGCAAATTTCATCACTTATCACAGTAATTTAACATTTTGTTGCAACGTTTTCCTATGTGGGGAAAAACGATTCCTAGACTGCAGCAACACGAAAATAGGGGGTTTTTCCAGGAATTACTTATATTATTTAAATACCTAAACCTTCATAATAATGGTTTTGTATATCCTAATATTTTCCCGTGAGCGAATAATTTCCTTCCCATACTTTACACGGCTATGCTGTATGAGAATACATTGCAAGTAGCTATGCAAACCGGTATGAATTGACAGCCATGTGAAATGTTATAAAATATCCAATAATCAGTGCATCATCATCACCATTTATAAACAGCTAGTGTTTCAAACTCCTGTTGCAAGTATGTCAACTGATATACTTTCACATAAATTTTTTCAAAACCTTGTATTTCTTTTGAAGATATTGACATCTTTTCGAGTATAAATGACATGATAAAAATAGTTACTTATAACTACATGGGAACAATAAGGCTGGAATCCTCGGAGTTTAAAGGAGAACTTAATTCTTGTATTTGGGAGTGAAATGTGTCTTAAATATGGTTTTTGTGTTTAGATACCACTACAAAACATTCAACCGTTTTTGAATCATGTGTTTTCCACCAAACCTCTGCAGCGCACTTTATGTGCCAGCCAGGCGGAGTTATTAAAATTGCATGCATTTGCTCAGACATAAATATCTGTGTTGATAATAATACTGTATGTCATCCACCCTTCCTATTTTAAACTTAAAAACTAATCATTTTGGCTAAAGGCCATTCACGGTTAATCGGGCACTTTTGAAATCTTCTTCCAAAAAATGTCACTGCCCCTATCTGTATATATTTTAACAGGCACAGTGACTGGCATGCACCTAGTAAATTGGTGCGACGGAAGGAAAATAGTTCCATATTTATACTGTTAGGTAAAAATTTGTAAATATTGAAATTATTTCTTAAGCCTTCAGTTTTTATGGCAATATAAGTTCAAGAATAAGATAATTGATAAAAAATTAACTTTATAATAATTTCACAGTTTCCCTTGACAGACGCATGCATAAAGTGATGAGGATCATATTGTTACAAACTAGTTTTTATAAGCTATTCGTACTGGAAAGTTGCTGGGGGCGTAGCTCAATAATGACTCATGATTCGGTAGAGCACAGAAAATATAAGATGAGTTTTATTACATGAAGATTATACAGTTGCTATTTAAATGACTATTGATCGGGGGAGCTTTAAATTGAATACCAAGATGATTATTTATTACATTTAATTCACGCCATTGTATTTAAACCTAACTGGAAAGTCATCACCTTGTTAATGCTGCCGGGGGCTGATTCTACGAGACGGTTAACGACGGCCGGACACACCCATCTTCCTGGTCTGCTTCGTTGGTCGGGTCGACGCTCAAAGGACTAAAGACGAAAAGACGCTGTTCCAGATGTTACGCTGGCCTATATCAAGCGCGTGGTTCTGCGGCCCCGCTCAGTGACCAGTGGAGGGGATTTCTGCAACTGTCTTCTTTCGCAAGGGTCGACGACCAAATGTTGGTGTTGCAATCCCGCTCGTTTCAAGGTTTAATGTTTGAAGGTGTAATCAGGCAAGCCGTTCAGCTAAGGCCTGATCACACTATAACAATATGCTGTAAGAATACACAGTGTCTTTAAAATTAGATGTTAAGCAGGGCCTTGAAAACGCCCAATTTACCGTAAACAACCTATAAACGACCAGAGTCGATAAACACACGTAGCTCCGCCCCTCTCAGAAACAAAACAGTATGGAAACGCGCCTGAGACTGTTAAAGGTAGATATATATCACCAGGGACTTTATTGAGAAGAAAAATACGTGATTCTTTGCTATTGAAGCCTTTTGTTACATTAATGTATAGCCTGTTTCCTGGAAAAATCAGAAAACTTAAGAATTAAATAAAAAAATTACTGAAAAACCAGTTGTGATACTTACACGATACAGAGATTGAGAGTATCATTTCTCACACTTAAGTTATTGTTTCAAGTTTATATATTCAAAATTAGCTTCATAAACAGAATTTTGCTAACATATATTTCCCTTTATACCGTATTCGCGATTTCTTTACACATTTTGAATCAAACCTTTGAAAAATCACACCATTATGACGTGTTTGGTTGTTTCCCAAATATATCATAACAAATGCATTTTATACTTCAGTTAACATAAAAATACATTATTTTTGGTTTAACTGAAANTTCCCAAATATATCATAACAAATGCATTTTATACTTCAGTTAACATAAAAATACATTATTTTTGGTTTAACTGAAAATTTGCTTATATTTTATTTATAAATTATAATGTTTAACCTATAATTAATATAAGTAAGACAGTGAGAAAATAGGTGTGTTGGTAATTCCTAGTAAGAAATAGTTCTTANTTCCCAAATATATCATAACAAATGCATTTTATACTTCAGTTAACATAAAAATACATTATTTTTGGTTTAACTGAACATTTGCTTATATTTTATTTATAAATTATAATATTTAACCTATAATTAATATAAGTAAGACAGTGAGAAAATAGGTGTGTTGGTAATTCCTAGTAAGAAATAGTTCTTATGAAAAATGTTATTAAACTGAGTGCACACGATTGCAGTGCGTTGTCGCCCTGGTGTAAGTTTCTAGACTGGTTAAGCTTTGTTTGCCCGAGACAGAGGAATATCCTGGAAAAAAAGTTTGAAGTAACTGTGACTGGACTATACCAACATTTTGTTATATAATTTTAATGTAAAGGTGGGTGATCGGGGTGTCAACTGGCAGCCTCCTCGTGACTCCCCGTGGGTTATACAAACTTAGTTACATGGATGTAAAGGAACGTATACATAGACGAATCGCCAGTTACCTTCCATCTGAATCCAACGCCAAATTTTATACATTTTAATGTGTACTTTTAAAATTAACTTGCTAGTTAATTGTGTTGGTAAGTTTACAACCTTTGTTAGTGAATTTTATAGCTATAAAAAATATGTTATTAGTAAAGCCCCGGTAAGACATCACGAGGGGCGGCGGAGTACTNAATTTTATAGCTATAAAAAATATGTTATTAGTAAAGCCCCGGTAAGACATCACGAGGGGCGGCGGAGTACTTAATTATTATGCTTTGAAACGAGACAACAACGTTAAGTGAAGCGTGCTTGCAGGTGCCGCTCTCCGAGGAGGACAACGTGGACTCGGTGATGCGGGAGGTGTTCCTGTGGGGGAGCTTCATATCGCCGCTGCCCGCCAGCCGCCTGGCCGCCCGCGTTGGAGCCAAGATCACCTTCGGCGTCTCCACTCTGCTCAACGGCCTGCTGCTGGGCTTCGTGCCGCTCACCTGGTTCTCCCCCTACCACACTTCCATCCGCTTCCTGCAGGGCATCTTCACGGTACGTACGGACCACACGCTCCAACTCTAAACCATGTGGGCCGCGGTGGCACCTCCCCCCGCCCAGGCGAACTGGGCTCGATTTACGGCGGNGCGAAGCGAATGCGTACACTGTCAAAATGAGCAACGTTTATTATATTATACATGATTATTCCAATCTCGAGGTACACATTTTTGTGAGATAATTAATTATGGAAAATGGGATAGAAAACACAATAAGACCTACGACAAAACGTAATTATTTTGNATTTTTGTGAGATAATTAATTATGGAAAATGGGATAGAAAACACAATAAGACCTACGACAAAACGTAATTATTTTGAATCTGGGAAAAAAATGATAAGTAAAATTTTATAAACTACGTGAAATTAAACAACTAATTCGCGAAAAGTGTTAGGCTGATTTGTATTCCTTTAATGCACACATGGTTCCTATGACATAACCATNAAACAACTAATTCGCGAAAAGTGTTAGGCTGATTTGTATTCCTTTAATGCACACATGGTTCCTATGACATAACCATCGATAAACACCTGCAGGTAACACACCGCTGTTGGTTAATAACAAGGAACCCCCTATATTTCCTAATGACGGGAGTTGTTATCGCCAGCCAAATGTTCACATATGGCATATGTCATATCAGGCTAACAATGTTGACAAATTTGTTGTTTCATCAAACGTTGTTTTTTACATTTCGCAAATGACTTATTTGAATTCCTAATTTTCAAGTGTACGTTTGTCCCTTAATAATCTCGTTAGGTAATATATCGTACACTGTACATTTTTTTGAATGAAAATACCCTTACATTTACAGTAAATGAAAAATTACAGTCCAAATGTCAGCTAAATTTATATGGCTTATAAAATTTCTTTCCTTGAAGGTAGCGGAAAATTATCTGACAAAAGTAAGGGAAAATTCGTAGTCGGTGGGAAAAAATTATATAACCAAAAAACACGAGGAAAAGATTTTACCTTACTCTTTAACACAGTTACTAACTTTCTAACTTACTTTCCGAAAGTTCACTGATCGTTTCGGAGTGAGTTGGTTTCGAACAAACACACCTTGGATTTGCAGGCACGTGCGCTAACCGATACACCACGGCGACTTTGAAGGCGCTGAAAGTTCGTGAAGATTTTAAAATTTATTCCGTAGTAAAAGGAACGTTTTTGGTGTGCATATGTCATTCTAAAGAATAGTTACAACAAATAAATAGCATTGATCCAACAAGCCGGCAAANACGTTTTTGGTGTGCATATGTCATTCTAAAGAATAGTTACAACAAATAAATAGCATTGATCCAACAAGCCGGCAAACGTTAAATTTTTGTGGTCTAGTTACTTTTTGTAGAAAATTAAGTATCAATAACTTAAGCTTTCAGGGAGAAAGTGGCTAAATTGTGAACTTTATGTGTTAAAGAGTATTTAAAAAGAAATTACTTTTTGAAAGATTTATTAAGCTACAGCAGATTTATATAACTTTAAATGGTATAATGAATACCAAATTAGTGTAATCTACAGAATTATTCGATTTACTATCGTGTCGCTACATTAACGCTTTNACGTTTTTGGTGTGCATATGTCATTCTAAAGAATAGTTACAACAAATAAATAGCATTGATCCAACAAGCCGGCAACGTTACATTTTTGTGGTCTAGTTACTTTTTGTAGTAAATTAAGTATCAATAACTTAAGCTATCAGGGAGAAAGTGGCTAAATTGTGAACTTTATGTGTTAAAGAGTATTTAAAAAGAAATTACTTTTTGAAAGATTTATTAAGCTACAGCAGATTTATATAACTTTTATATGGTATAATGAATACCAAATTAGTGTAATCTACAGAATTATTCGATTTACTATCGTGTCGCTACATTAACGCTTTTCGTAATTTTTAGTCACTCCGTAAGTTGAATCACATCTATTAAGTAAAAATAAGCGTGTAAAAAAATTCACCAACATATCGAATTTTGAGCTCGCGAACTTGAAAGACTTAATTTCTTCGCCTTCGTAGGCCGAAAAACTACCGCTGTGCTACCATGTGCCATCAATTCTGCGCTCACTTTTTATATTAATTTCCATGTCCTTTCATGGAATGATGTTCAATTATAGGGTAGAATTTCCCCTTATAACGGTTTTATATAAATATTTCGTACCTTTTATTTAAGAAATAATTACATTTTTATTTTTTGCCTACTTTAACGAACATAAATCGTACAATGTTTCCAACATGGCGTCTTGTTTCCTTTCTAACATCTCGATATAACGATCAAGAGATGTGCCTAAAGGTTCTGCAATGTCACACGGTAATTTTCCGTTACATGTACGTGATATTTGAATCTCATATAAGAGAATTTTACAGCACGTTGCTGTAATTTTATCTTACATGAAAAGAAAAGCGTGTTTTCCGTACAATATACAGAATATTGCCTCACTAATGTCAGGTTAATTTCCTAATATTTTTACACGTGTTTTTCTACCCTGTTTTTCATGACAAATCGTTAAAACGAAATTGTACTTGTAGTTCAGGATCATACTGCATGTATATGGTATTCGTATTGGGTGACTGAAATGTTATAATTGAAAGTAAAGATAGAAAGTGTCATATTACATGTACAGAAAAATTAATCTTCAAGAGTTTTTTTTGGTAACCATACAAAAGCATCCATTTTACGATTGCTAAATACAATGTTCTTACTACGTATTGTTGCANTTTTCCGTACAATATACAGAATATTGCCTCACTAATGTCAGGTTAATTTCCTAATATTTTTACACGTGTTTTTCTAACCTGTTTTTCATGACAAATCGTTAAAACAAAATTGTACTTGTAGTTCAGGATCATACTGCATGTATATGGTATTCGTGTTGGGTGACTGAAATGTTATAATTGAAAGTAAAGATAGAAAGTGTCATATTACATGTACAGAAAAATTAATCTTCAAGAGTTTTTTTTGGTAACCATACAAAAGCATCCATTTTACGATTGCTAAATACAATGTTCTTACTACGTATTGTTGCATGTCGCTACAAGGTGTTTCCTTCGCGTGGGAAGGCGCCGAGAGCTAGAGGTCAAGATTGTAGCGTTAGATGAAGCGAGCGGCCTATCATAAAGGACGCTGCTGCACACGCCGATAAACTTATCACAGCTCGCGTCTCGCTAACTCTGAGAAGCTCATATTTCTCCATTTATCACTTAGGAATGTCATCGTTATCACCGTCGTTTTCTTTCCCAGAACAACTTGGATTACCGAGAACGTTATTAACGGCACCTACCTCAAGTATAAATACAATGTGCGGGCCTCTGAGGGGGAGTGATTAAGAGCCAAGAGTTTTGCGACTCGTGCAACCTTAAGCGACAGTTGGGATATCCCGAATCTATGAGGGACGACTGCAGCGATCTGCGAGATTGTGTCGGCGAGCTTGTGTACAGTGAAGAGTGGGACTGATCTGCGGGGCTGTGGACTGGATGCGTGAGTGAAAGGATATTTGGAACGATGGAAATGTAGAGTTTTAAATAAACGTGTGGAAATAATTGGAGCAGTTTTGGTACATTAGCAAGAGTATAGACTGTGACAAAGACTTTAATTTAAATGGATATAGTATNTGAGGGACGACTGCAGCGATCTGCGAGATTGTGTCGGCGAGCTTGTGTACAGTGAAGAGTGGGACTGATCTGCGGGACTGTGGACTGGATGCGTGAGTGAAAGGATATTTGGAACGATGGAAATGTAGAGTTTTAAATAAACGTGTGGAAATAATTGGAGCAGTTTTGGTACATTACCAAGAGTATAGACTGTGACAAAGACTTTAATTTAAATGGATATAGTGTTTACATATTGCTCCCAATAAGAATAATAAGAGTTAATAGGACGCTCGGATTGGAAAATAACAAATATTTCACTGTTTGTAGCATTGAGAATAAACATAATTATTGAATTTAGTCCTTTTATTTTTATTAAGACCTCCATCCCTCATGATCTCAGATACGCCCCTCAGGCATTCTTGTAACAGTATTATCCATTGAAATGGAAGACAATAGAGAAAAACACACATATTATGTGAGTACTTTACCTTACGAAAATTAAAACATTTCAAAAGTTTTTGTTTTTATCTGCCTGCTACATGGTGAAAGAAAAATTCGATGTAAATTTGTTTACAGATACAAAACTTTCCAGGTGAAAGATATAAACGTGCAGTCAGATACTGAATATAATTCTATGTACGTAAGTAAACCGCTACACTATATTATCAGTTTACAATTCAAAATAAACTTATGAAAATGTACTCAGTGTTATATAAAGTGGAAATACAAAACTCTTGAGTAATATTCAAGCAGAAAACCAAATAAANTCCAGGTGAAAGATATAAACGTGCAGTCAGATACTGAATATAATTCTATGTACGTAAGTAAACCGCTACACTATAGTATCAGTTTACAATTCAAAATAAACTAATGAAAATGTACTCAGTGTTATATAAAGTGGAAATACAAAACTCTTGAGTAATATTCAAGCAGAAAACCAAATAAANATGAAAATGTACTCAGTGTTATATAAAGTGGAAATACAAAACTCTTGAGTAATATTCAAGCAGAAAACCAAATAAATTCATAGATGTGTGATACGAATATTCTTCTATCTCTGAAAATTGACAATTTTAGCTTTTTTTTGACTGTGTAATTACAAGGTATGACGTTGGAAATATAGCACAAATAATAAAGTTAAGTTATTAAACTTAGTATTTTAAAGTGTTAAAATATTACGTACACAAAAATGTATACTCTTAAAGTCACCCTATAATCAATGCGTCACTCAAAAATTTCAGCTGTAATTGATCAAAGAAAATTGTCACAATTCGCGCAAAAGTTTTATGCTAATTTTTGTGTCCCAAGTGTACACTTACAAAGTTTTTGTTAAAAATAGCTTTCTGCTGTATAAACCACAAGAAAACCCAAGAAACTGATACATCCCGTGCTTTTTTATGATAATTTCCATGTTGCACAACATTGCAGTATTACGTTTAGTTTTTAATAGGGCCTGGGTTCAATCCTCAATTAATCCGATTCCTGGTTTTTGCTTGCAGAAAATGTTGCGTAGTTGGCACTTGTCAGCGGGTCTTCTTGGATCACTCAATATTCCTCGACAATGCATTCCATTGCTTGTACAGTTCACGGTCTTATTTCTTGTAACGCTTCTTGGGCAATGGTCACTTACATGCTCCACCCAAAAGTGACGTCATCCGGATGGGTGCTAGCCCTATAGGGCGTANTTCTTGGGCAATGGTCACTTACATGCTCCACCCAAAAGTGACGTCATCCGGATGGGTGCTAGCCCTATAGGGCGTATCACTGCAGAAGTGTTATTGAACATAATATAGTTTTATGAAAATTCAAAACATATTTTACAAAAAATCTAAACCATTGTTGAATTAAAAAAAAACTCTTTTTTGCGTAAGAATTTTTTTTGTCGTTTCGTGTACTGGTATCGTAATATATCCTCCGCTCTGGCTGGATGTGTACGTCTCGCGCTTAGTAACACTTTACCTTCCACGATGCCACTTACTTCTAAAAGTCGGGAGTTTCCAGCAAACTCTTAATTATTTATAGAGTTAGTGGTACGTAATGGCAAGTACTGATTGTTGGACGGATTTGCAACTGGGGCAAGCCATGGGGATGTGTGCGATTCCTGGTAGCAATGCGCCTGTCATTTGTTGCGTGAGTTATCCGCCTTGATTGCCGAGTAGTTTTACACATGAAGGTTTAACACAGTTCACAGTAAGACTTTGATNTGCGTGAGTTATCCGCCTTGATTGCCGAGTAGTTTTACACATGAAGGTTTAACACAGTTCACAGTAAGACTTTGATCGAAGATGTACCAGCAGCATATAATAGACAGGCAACTCGGTAGTCGCCTATATTAAAAGGGTGGGTGTTAGCGAGGCTCATTTATAAAGTCACGCGCTTGTACATATGCCGATTTCTTCCCGAAATGCCGTTTATGACTGAAAAACGAAATATGCACCACCAGCTAAGTAGAAGGTTCTGGCAGAATAGTAATATCCGGAACCTACACCTCAGTCTGATTAGTTTGTTATGAAGTACGGAGTATTTTTTAGACGTTTTCCCTGTAATGGCATGTTGCCTCACGGCTTGTCCAACTAGGTTAACCGCTAGTAGTTCAACAAAGGAGACCGACAAATTGCCTAACCGGTAGGCGTTTGCGGTATACCTTCAATGTTACGTAACCGCAGAATAGCGCAGATTTTAATAATTATCACTGCAAATTATTGGCAGTTAATAATTTAAACTATTCGGCAGTCAGGATAGATATCTCACGCTGATAATGGATCACGATCACATTGCTTAACCTAATTTCAAGACATTGGCCTCGTTGTCAGACTGGCTGCAACTCAGCTGTGTTTGTACTTGTTTGAAGAGTTGTTACATACAGTTACTAGTAAAACAAAGTGATTTTTAACCTAAGTTATTGTAACATCTACTCCAAATCTGAGTATACGTTTAAGGTTAAGAGGTTTAAATAATATACGCAAACACGTGTAACATTACGTGCTTACGTGACGTCACTAATGTAGTGGGTAATGAGAGCGCGTGTGTTGCAGGGAGCCATGTGGCCGGCCCTGCACATGCTCGCAGCCAGCTGGTTCCCGCCTTTCCAGAGGAGCAGCTTCGTGTCCTGCTACTCCGGTACGTCTGCACTCACATGCTCGCCAGCAAAGTAACCCTTACTCAATAACCTGGAAGTGGGCCGAGCCAAGAGTGCTATAACTGCATATCTCATGAAACTGACGACTGCTTGTCTTTAAGAGGATTCATCGTACACTGATGGGCTGTGGGTAACATCTACATATTAACACAGATGGTAATATCAACAGGATTGTGTGTCTGCGATTGTATTTGCTACTGTACACATGGTTACTACAGCAGAGCACTGCGTGCCTACTACAAAACAGATAGTACCTTCAACAACACTACGATTGCTTCCACAACAATTAGAATTGCAATAAAATAACAGAATGTTTTGTTGCTAGTACTGAACAGTTTTGTAATCGAATTTGATGGCAGNCAATTAGAATTGCAATAAAATAACAGAATGTTTTGTTGCTAGTACTGAACAGTTTTGTAATCGAATTTGATGGCAGCAGCAAGAGAATATATTGTTAGATTATGACGTGGGAACAATCAAAATATTGTTGATTTTGTTGCGTTGGAGGTACTATCGGTTTTGTTGTAGGAACGCAGTGCTCTGATGTACCGACCACATTGGTTTTAGAGTAGCAAATACAATCACACATATGTACAGTATAACACTAACAGTTCTGTTGGTATTACTATCTATGTTAAGAATATTTAGATGGTACGCACAACCCATCAGGCGGCCATCTATATTTCAACAGTACAGATGGTTCCTGCAACCATATGTTTCTCATTGCAGCTNCAATTAGAATTGCAATAAAATAACAGAATGTTTTGTTGCTAGTACTGAACAGTTTTGTAATCGAATTTGATGGCAACAGCAAGAGAATATATTGTTAGATTATGACGTGGGAACAATCAAAATATTGTTGAATTTGTTGCGTTGGAGGTACTATCGGTTTTGTTGTAGGAACGCAGTGCTCTGATGTACCGACCATATTTGTTTTAGAGTAGCAAATACAATCACACATATGTACAGTATAACACTAACAGTTCTGTTGGTATTACTATCTATGTTAAGAATATTTAGATGGTATGCACAACCCATCAGGCGGCCATCTATATTTCAACAGTACAGATGGTTCCTGCAACCATATGTTTCTCATTGCAGCTGCTAAAAGCGTACACCATATACTCTTGCAACTTGCGTGATAGAATGCAAAAATAATGCTTAATGTAGGGAAAAATTTCCATGGCCAATTAACATAAAAATATATTAAATTACGATTATAATGAAAAAAAATCATTACATTTTTGTTTAGATTATTTTTATTTAAAATACAAATATATTTTCTGTCATAATCAGTAATTTTGAAGCAAATTTTAGTTTTATGTGTCTTGATAAAAGTCTTTCTCGCNAAATATATTTTCTGTCATAATCAGTAATTTTGAAGCAAATTTTAGTTTTATGTGTCTTGATAAAAGTCTTTCTCGCTTTATCCCTGATTGTCATTGCTCAAATTTTTGAGAACAAAAGTTATTGCGCAGGAATCGTTCACTTAGACGAGAGTAATAAAATAAGTACAAAATGCAGCAGCAATATGATGCGAGGTAGAGAAGTAGTGGGGAGAGAGAAACCGATAGATAGTTCCCGTAGAGTTGCTGTCTTTGCTCGTGACATCCGCAGGAGACACCAAGCCATTCAGAGATCGTCACCAAGAGCAAGTATTTTCTGCGTGTGATGAATCGTGATACAAATCAATTCATTTTACTGGTATAAGAAAACCATTACGTACGTAACATGCAGAGACAACGAATTGCGGTCTGAAGGAGTTTTAAAATTAACATTATTGGAAAGAACTACAGAATTCTGAAAAAGACTTACACTAATAAAGGAAGGGGCTCGAGATCCTCTCTGTTGTCTTTTTTTATTTTATTTATTGAACATTTCCATAAGTACAACAAAAAGTGTTACTTTTACAATTTACCTATAATATATTTTTTAAACATGCTTAGTC
This sequence comes from Clitarchus hookeri, assembly GCA_002778355.1. NCBI lineage: Eukaryota > Metazoa > Arthropoda > Insecta > Phasmatodea > Phasmatidae > Clitarchus > Clitarchus hookeri. The sequence continues at coordinate 83,873 of NQII01006522.1, forward strand.
TTTTAAATGTTATTTTGAATTAAGGCACTGAAAATTCTTGCACTTTTCTGCTGTTCTATTGTTGGCCAGTGCCTTCCAAGCTATTTCATTGCTGCTCGGCGTAACTGCATATAAATACAGGATTGTATATATATATTTTAAATCTCACATAATTAACTTCGTAATTTGCTATGACCTANTTAACTTCGTAATTAGAAAACGAGAACATTAGCTGACAATTTAATATTATAGTTATAAGCTGTTCACGGTGAATTGAGTACTATTGAAATTAACATCGTAAGTGGGAACTGTAAAAGACGTTGATAGCAAACGTCTTGTGCCTTTTTATTGAGATACTATATCTCCACACCTTTGAATATTACTGCATTCTCCATCTAAATGTCTGATTCCATGCCACGACATTATTTTAAGGGTGATCATTGCCTATGTGTCCCAACTAAAGGATAAACTCGGCTGCATCCTCCCGTGCAATGTATCGCGGAATATATTCCAATTTATAGGTGGTTACGGAAGAAACTGAATAATTGTAAAATTATAAATTTAGCACTCAATTTTTAAATAAAGACAGATTTTAAAGCTGCCTTGCCTGTGTATCTCATGAATATAATTTCGGCTTCAAGAACAGTTCCTTCAGGCACGTATCCTATGAAGTTGAGGTTGTTAAGAACAATTAAATGTAAGTTATATCTATATGCCAAACTTAGTGGTTTGATAAAAAAAATCCTCTCGCCAGAAGCAAAATATTAACGATTTAGTTTGACAGAAAAGAAGAGCAATATTTTATGCTTCGTGCACCTGTTTGCGAAACAAAATGGGGATTAAAACATTTTCTTGTGTGACGAGTGCGTTAAAAGCCAACGGTCCGTCAGAAGGGCTCCGTTACAACCTCACGGAAAAAAATTAAATTATGATATTGTTTACCATTTTGCTAAGTCTTTAACACCAAAGCCAAATATACAAAATCATTAAAAACGTAAGAAAAATCAGTAATCCATTTTTTTTGCTCCGTTACTCCTGTTTGAAGCCTTTTATTTTGAATTACAGACACTAGATTGAAATCCGTTAAAGCAATTAAATTAATAAAATTTATCCATCATATTGCTGGAAATTTTATTAACAAGCGATTAATGTAAGAAATAGTCGATATATCTTATTAACCTACTAATTTTTTCTGCCAATTTATATAGAAGTAATTTTAAAAGAGTTTTCAAAGGCTTTGATACCAGGTTATACAGATTATGTGGAATTTTCCATCAGATTTGATGTTCATTGGCAGTGTAGTTCATGAGTTACGACGTATAAATCTAAATTTTTGTTAGTGCTACCGTCCGGAATGGCACGCTATTGAAGACATTACTAAGTTAATTTAGTGCGCAACTAAGTACAATCAGCGCCATAATAATTAAGGAACTAAGAAAGTGGGTATATAGGTACACCGATGGATGATATGAAAAATATTTGAGTTTCTTGCGATGGTATATGCGCGTAAGTCATAACAGGGCGCTGTACATAAATAGTCCTGAGAACAATGCACGTGATACCACGCGTTTTGCAAGCTAGGCGTTATTGGGCGATAGGCATGCCTGTAATACGCACGAAGCAGCAGTACGAATAACTGATGAGTTTGAGAGAGCTGTATAACTGCACTGCGAGAGACGGGCTAGACGGCCCGCCGAATTACCTGTCATAAAGATTGTTGCGACTTGACAGTCAAATGGTGTTGGTAGAAACGGATACGTGAAGGTACTCATATATGGCGGACTGTATCTGGACTATCCCGACAAACCATCAGGCGAGCGGACCGTTTGATTATCAGATAGTCATGAACAGAGCGAGCTGCTTCTTTGTCAACTATTCAGCGACATCTTCACTAGGTCTCTGTAGCTCTACCTGAAGCATTCTACGTAAGCTTAGTGCAGGTAAATATGCGATTCCGAGGAACATTACGTGTTATGCTGTTAACACCTCCACGACATAGGCGTGCCTAGACATTTCCTTTAGGAGGGCGGCGGGGCCTTAAATTTCACGTAATGCAATCTTAAATGAGACTTGTATACATATATCAACATAGATGTACAAACGCACATGCATATACCTTTTGAGTGCACATTAAAAGTTTTTTAAACTCTACCTGAAGTTCAGTGTGGAAGTCATCAAAAATCGTACGTTGAAAGCACTGCGGTTGGTGGAGCCATTTGGAGTTCTGTTACCTACGCACTGCACAACATGTGATATGAAAGTTGTTCTGATCCATCAGCCATGTGCGTCAGTGTTGCTCCTATGTCACTCTATTCTCGGTCAATCTGACTATGAGCGTATGATGCTTGGATGTGAAGTGCTTCATGTCGAGACAAGACTCTTTTTAAATTATCCAAAACAAGAAATTCCCTTTACATCTATAGGCCACGTTGTCTCTTGAAAACATGCACATTAAATTATTCTTGTTAAGAAAATTATTTCGTGGTATGTATCACAGACTAATACATTGTTTCCATAATTATAATTGTCAGAGATTGTAAATGGGCACGAGCACTCGCACAAAGCACCCTTGCTTAAAGGTTGATTGTACTTGTTTATGACAGCAATACTCCGCCGATAACAAATATGCTGGCACCGTGGTGGGTAAGCGGTCAGACTGCTCGCCGCTTACCTAGGCGTACTGGGCTCAATCCCCGGCCGGGTCACTCCCGGATTTTCACAAGTGGGAATCGTACCAGACGATGCTAATGATTGGTGGGTTTTCTCAGGGATTTCCCGTTTCCTCCGCCCTTGCATTCCGGCGCTACTTCATTCTCACCTCATTTCACCCTCATCGGCTCTCAAGACCTCGTTGTTAAGAGCCGCACAAATCTATGAACTCAACCCAGTGCGACTACTAATTTATTTATTTATTTTTATTTATTTTTAGTGTTTGAAATATTTCTTTTTTATGGCGTGTGCAAACTTCAAGATGATTATTTCAGAGATGAAGTAGTAAAGCAAAATCAAAATTTAAAAAGTGTAGCGCAGATTTTTAAAAATGTTTTCAGTATATATATTTTTAAATTTTGACCGTTTTCACTGTTAACACAGAAAGTTCAAGGTCCCCGAAAACAATTTTGCATGCTGAGATCCATTATGGCACGTGTACCTCAGAACCAGTCTTAGACCCGTGCGCAGAATAAAAGTTTATATACTATAAAAAGCTCCTACTTCAAATTTAAGTAGCAACGTTAATAAATATCAGAGCAGTAAACGTTTTGTGCAGTAGAATTTTTTAAAAAGATATATAGGTGGTTATATATGAATTAAATAGTTCAGTCAATTCATACGATAATTTCTTTCCCATGTAATCTANAAAGATATATAGGTGGTTATATATGAATTAAATAGTTCAGTCAATTCATACGATAATTTCTTTCCCATGTAATCTATATTTTGTGTTGTATTGTTTAAATGTTTCCATTTGTAATATGAACTCATTATATTATTTATTTTCGTACATATACAATATGATATTGTGACTACTTATACAGTACTGCTGAGTGAGTTCAAGTTCTCTACCACAGGTGGGTGGATATATCAGGAGTTTTGCGACTTAGCATACGTCTAGACAGTAGATCATTAGAAATACAAGATAGTTTCAATTGTATTTTGTTTATAATACGTATTGCAATGTGTAAACTCGGGGAGAAGTGGTGTGCAAGAGGTCGCGCGTTGCCACTACGAGGTAGGGCAAGTGTACTTACGGCGAGTGGTGTACTGCCCACAGCTGTGTGCATGGGCTACGCCCTGGCGGGCCTGGCGGGTACGCCGCTGGTGCAGAGCGTGGGAAGGGACCCCATGTGCTACGTGCTGAGCGCTATGTCGGCTGTGTGGTTCCTGCTGTGGATCTTCCTGGTGTACGAGAGCCCCGAGGACCATCCCTCCCTGCCGGCACACAGGAAGGAGCAGCTCCAGACCGCCATGGGCGCCAAGCTGGCCGCCAAGAGCGACGTGAGTCACACTCTCAGTAACTACACTTTTGGTATAGTTCATTGAACCCTTCTGAAAACCGTGCTTACTATTTTAATCTTTTAGCTTCTTGTAAAATATCAATATAGGCTGTTCACGGTAAACTGCACACTTATGAAAGCCCTGATTAAGATTTACTAGAATGCACATTGTGTATTATTCACCCATATGTAAAATTAACATTGCCACTGGCCTGATTACATTATTCACGCGTCAGCCAAGAGAACATGTGGGGTTGTACGAATACGTCAACTCGCACTCTAATATGAATAAAGCAAAAAAAAAAAATCACTATATTTACCACATATTTAAACACTTCACTCGTAATGCAACGTGTAAACTTAGAACTATTTTACATAACTCGCTGCCCACTTAACTGGGAGACTGCATGCCAATGTAAACGATAGCATGTACGCAGTTAATAAGCAGTAATTTTTTTTAAACCTTGTTTTGAAAATTGCTCACTTTACCGCGAATAGCCTATAGCTACCATAATGAACATGACACTTAATTACGCGTAAATCTAAATAAATATTTTTAATAACTTATTGTCACTATTGCTGCACATATACAGTATTGAACAGGAAATATTTTCAGCGGCTGATTCCAGAACTTTTTTTTANTATTGTCACTATTGCTGCACATATACAGTATTGAACAGGAAATATTTTCAGCGGCTGATTCCAGAACTTTTTTTTAACCTTTAAATAACTATAGTCTTGGTACGCACATAATTGTTGAAGGATTTTGTGGCTGTATTGGAACAGTGACACTTTAGAAAACTAAAACAAAAAAGGGTTACGCGGAAAACAAACACACACACTAGAATTACTGAAGCTTCCAGGCAGTAAGTGAGTTTCCAGATATGTTCCTAATAGCTATTANTATGCGGAAAACAAACACACACACTAGAATTACTGAAGCTTCCAGGCAGTAAGTGAGTTTCCAGATATGTTCCTAATAGCTATCAAAGAATTAGCCAGATTAGGTTACCTGCAATCTAGAAAGTAACTTTATATTCTACCGCTGTCAGCAGTACCCTACAATGCACGAAAAAAGGGAACTATCGCATGTAGTAAAAATATTTTCTTACTTTGTGATGTGTTGAATTTCATCACTAATAGGCAAACCAATCAATCGGGCACCATTAGACATACTCCGGTAAAAAAAAAAAAAACAGGTGTGGTAACTGGTTGGTTGAGTGGGTAAGGGTACTTACTGTAAGTTGCAGGTAAACTAGTGTAGCAGTGACCGAGCGAGGTGGTACATCGCTAACCCACAGACTCACATCCGGACGGACCTGGGTTTGAGTCCCGGTCCGGTTATCATGATATAGGTTTCCCATGGTTTCTCAAAATCACTCCTACCGAATGCTGGGAGAGTTCCTTCATTCAGGCCATGGCTGATTTCATCAACGTTCTTGTTTCTCTGAGCAACTGGCTTCGTCTGCAATGACCTCGCTGTCGACGAGACGTTTAGCACTACCTGCCTATAGTTCAATTCGCGATCACTTAACACGTTTCTGAAGCCCTGCTGAAGTTCTACTTCCAGGATATACTTCCACCTCGTGCAGACGAAGCTTAGAAAATTACATTAAAGCGACAACGCATCGTATTCGCGAGCACTCAGTGCGATAATATTTTGCATGAGAACTACTTCTTACTAGGTGTTACCAACACACATGTTTTTTGACGTGACAACGTCTTATAATTCGATAGAGCCGGCTGCACGCACGAAAAAACATGACTCATGCGGCGTTACCTCGCTCTGAGGCGTTCCATGTAAGGCTTGAAGTGCAAGCGAGAGCGCGGAACGAGCGAAAAAGAAGCACAATCGGCCTTTGCGTTCGGCAGCGTTCGACATCCGTCTCTCTCCTACTNTTGTGATTTCCAATTACCTCCTTCTCTATATACATACAAATCTATTAAACAAATGAAATTAAAATTTTCTTTTGAAAAATGCTACCATTCCATCAGTATTTTCTTAAGACGTTGTCACGTTCAACTATCGTCAGTAAACCGACTTTACAGACAACCAATTTTTTTAAGTGTTACAATCCCGTATACGCAAGGCTAAATAAATAACATTTGAACGTAAACTGCTTTGCAAGGCTTGAGGGCTAATCTTAACTACATTTAGTTTTCATGCTCTTCTTTAAAATTTAAATACAGTGGTTTTATTTTACGAGGTTATCGAAGTTCACTACTATCCGCCATTTTTANTGCTCTTCTTTAAAATTTAAATACAGTGGTTTTATTTTACGAGGTTATCGAAGTTCACTACTATCCGCCATTTTTTCACTGTTTTTTCATATTGGTTGTTAATAAAATATTACAATTGATGTATAAAGTATATTAAAAAATTTAATTAAAATTAATGTAAGGTGTATTTATGTTAAGAGAAGTATAAAACGCTTGTGATACATGACATATTTAGGAAATGACAAAACACATTATACATGGGGTGATTTTTCAAAGGTTTGATTGAAATCGCGCGAAGAAACGGCGAATAGACGATACGTAACTGCTGTAGGAGTGAGGAGCCTGTTTGCGTGTGGTCCGCAGCTGCCGTGGAGACACCTGCTGTCGTCGGCGCCGGTGTGGGCTTGCGCCGTGGCCTGCCTGGGCAACCAGTGGGGGCAGATGACGCTGCAGCTCGCCGTCACCAAGTACCTCAAGCTCGTGTACGGCTTCTCCCTTACTTACGTGAGTCGCACCGCACTGGGCCTCCTCTCCCCACACCAAGGTTCTTTCTACTCAAGCTGGGAACAAAACAACTTTCCTAATGGCAGACTTTGGCACAGAGGAAATTTCTGCCTCACGGTGCGCAGTCTTCCGAAGAAGTCACTTTTAATTGACATTTTACGCTACGTAAATAACAAAAGAGAAACATTTTACTTAGTCACGTAGTTATTTCAAAATTGATTTTTTGATTATTACAGTTATTTTGTTTTTTAACGTAGGAAATAGAGAAAATCCACTATACATGAAACACTAGCGCTTATACAGTAGCGAAAAATGTTAGTCGCCAAACTAAAAGCATTGANATTTTTTGATTATTACAGTTATTTTGTTTTTTAACGTAGGAAATAGAGAAAATCCACTATACATGAAACACTAGCGCTTATACAGTAGCGAAAAATGTTAGTCGCCAAACTAAAAGCATTGAACTTCCCTACCTGAGTAGAATAAACCTTACCCAGAAACTACCCCAGCTTAAAACATCTTCAACTTCTTCCGCCTAGCGGATAACATCGTGAGTCTAGGCGCTGAGTGTGTTNAACTACCCCAGCTTAAAACATCTTCAACTTCTTCCGCCTAGCGGATAACATCGTGAGTCTAGGCGCTGAGTGTGTTTAGTGGAAGTTCGGCAATCATAGGATATGGTCGGGTGCTTTCGTTGGCTGTAGACCAAAGTTGCCGTCATTACTGCTTATGCGCTTGTTGAGGAGAACGCATATATTTAGTATAGAAAAAAATAGGGTAGAGTGCGTATGTTATCTACGCAGTAGTTACTCTCCGTGTTACAACATTCGACTGCTTTTCTGCCAATAGCAGTATCAAAAACAACATGGATAGAACTCGTGGTTAGAGCAGTGGTTATGTACAAAAGTGCTTTGAGATGTTGGTACACATCTTATAGCCTAGTCTCGTCGTAAAGAACCAAGTTCATCTCTGTTGAGTATGTAACACTCTGATAATTGTGTTGGTGATGGGCGAGTTAATGTTGTGGACATGTGCAGATGATGGTAGTTGGCTTACCTTATCTTAAGTCTATGATATTTTTTTTCCCACAGTGGTTTTAATGTGGTATCTCTAACCTGACAGGACCTACTAAACTAACCGATATAGTGGATGAACATGTGTTCTTACAGTTTAACCTACATAAACCCAGAATAGTGGGCGTATAAGTGTATTTACAGTCCAGGTTAGACTTGCTCGTTAGAAATTGGTTGGTAACGTTGGCAAGAGAAGCAGAGTATAACCGACGCCTCCGCGGCTAGACACATATGCAGAGATTGCAAAAAATATTAGGGTGTTAATTTTATACGAGCTTCACTCCTCTGAAAGGCTTCACACTACAGAAAACTGTTATGTGCCTAGTTGCGAGATGAAAGCAAATGCACTAGATACCAATACGGGACAGCTTGAAGATATCTACGAGAAAATCTGGCGCTGTTGTCACCGCCAGCCAGCAGACAGTAGTACCTCTGTCTATCCATAGATGTCAAAGGCACAGTACCAACTTGGTGGATATGAAAACGAAACTGTCTTTCCTCTCTGGAAAGTTTATTTAACAATGGCCGAAAATTAAACTAGGCATTTAAATTATCAATACATGAAATGTTTCAGAAGTGGAAAATATTTACTGACAAATAATAATAATATATATACTTTGAAATATTCTGACAATAATAATATAGTAACACCTCTGGCAACTAGGTTATTTTTCGCACAATCGCCCAAGCTAATTGTACAGAGCTGTCCGGTATTTGTCTCTAATGTATTTGATGGAAACGGCGGAGGCAGGGCGCGCCATGTGGACCAGAGATAATGACATGCAACTTGGCTCTTCACACAGTAGTGGCTGTGATTAACTGTACTGAATTCTTATACATACTCCTTGGTCCTACAGAAAATTTTTGCCTTCTTTCCGTATAACCGATGATTATTTAATAATGGTTTGCTATTACCACATATTTCATAAAATAGGTTATTCGAAAATACAAATTAGAAAATACTGGATGCTGCATTTCAACTAATGGGTGATTAGCGATAAGTCAAAAATATTGTCTCCGTTTAGCTTTACGTTGAAAGATCTGTGCTATTAATATCTATATCATGGCAAATCTGTAGCACATCATAACTTTAAGGGTCATCAGGGGTCATTTAGTGGTCAGTCTTGTGAGGGGTCGATCTGGTAGTAGTCTGTTGTCTGCTTTAAGTGTGACCATGCATTCAATATGAGCGAAGAACTTATCTGGAATAAACTGTTGATGATATAACAGCATGGAGATGTGATCACGGAACGGAATAAAATGACCTGCTGAATGGAATCATAGAAATGCTTAAATCTCACTTATTAAATCTGTTAAAAGTATATAAAGAGCAATATTTAGGCTAAGTAGATACACATGTTGCCACTGTAGAAGGGACGTCAGTTTTATTCATGAAGATGAAGCAAGCCAGTGATTTTTACGAATTTTACTGAAGAGCTTACCTCTATGGATGTACCTTCTCCCACTGCTGGAAAATAAAATGGAAAACAGTGTTGCTACTGTGTAAAGATCTCCAGTAAAAGCTTCCATACTCGGAGACACTAGAGAATCGGGTATACAAGCAGCTGGGTCCCAGTTAGGAAGCGTAGATTGACAGTGGCAGTCGTGAAAGACACATCCTCTCAGCTCGTGTAAGCAACTGGATTATACACCATGAGTATAAAAGAATACCCCAAATTTGAAGGTCTATAATATAAAAACGAAACAACCTACAACCTTGATTGAACAATCAAATGAACCGTGGAACCGTGAAGTTTGTTTACCACACATTAGTAAATGTTCAATGTGACCACCACAAGCGGCCCGAATGATATCTACGCTATAATCAAACTCGTTCCACACTCTTGTCAGAATGTCCGGTGTTACGGTTTGGATGAAGTCCGTAGTTCTCGTATGTCGTCAATGTTAGCCGGCAATGGTGGACGAAACACTATAAAATTTATGAACCCCCATAGAAAAAAAATCGCACGGGGTAAGATCCGTGCTTCTTGGAGGCCAGTGNTAGGTATCCGCGAACAAATAGGTGCCAATGAGGTGACCCACCATCCTGCTGGAAAATGAAGTTCCCCGCTGCCTCTTCTAACTGAGGAAACAACCACTCTGTAAGCATGTCCAAATAAGGGATTCCCCTTAAGTGAACGTGTTTTGCGCTGTATTCAAAGACACTGTTTTCGGCCCTTTATTTTTTCACGAGCCCACTGTTACTGGAATCCCCAAGGTTGTAGGTTGTTTGGTTTTGATATTATAGACCTTAAAATTCGGGGTATTCTTTTACACTCAGCCTGTATTATGGAGTAATAGGATGCTTATCCATCAACATCTGAGGATGGCACATTGCTATCTACTTCTTTAGATGGGATGCCTGTAGTAGCATCACCTTCGTCTCCTTCAGAAATGGCACCAACAGTACCATCGACTTCTTTAGGCGTAACACCGATAGCGCCATTGACTTCTTCGAATGGAACATCTACAGCAGTGCAGTCATCGATGACTTCGTCAAAGCTTTGTTGTCGTTACTGCGACAAGATATTTGCCTACAGCAAACGTGGAAGGAAGCATGAAAAAACTACTTGCATGAAATTTCCTTACTGTGTTATGTAACGATGTGGCAAGTGTAAACATCTGTTCAAGCGTGGTGACAAGCTGAAGAGACATAAGAAGAACTGCAAAGGTAAAGTTCATACAGCTAAGAAACGGCCTGTACTACCAGTTGGTGATACCACATCGAATGGATTCAACCTGAAACAATCAGCGTTCAAGGGTACTTTAAAGGATTATATCATTGGAAATAACTTTGTAGGTACAAAAGACATATGTACATACCTGGACCACATTAAGTAAAGGATAATATATCAACTTCCCGAAATTTCCATTCCTTCTCTTTCTTGTTATTTCATTAGATATGTTTATTTGTAGAATGTTACTTGCAGAAGTGAATTAAAATTTAAAATATAAAATATTACAACATTAGGTTTCTAAGTAAACAGTAATGAAAAAGTCCTTACAGAATTAATGCATGTATACTTTATGCTGGAACTAAATAAATGTTAATCTCAAAGTAAACATGATAACTGTATGCTATGGACTGTTCTCGAATCTTACAACTTTGCTGTGCTTATCGTAACGTTGAAATCTAATTGAAATACGTGGTTTGGTATTTTATTGTTTTTATTAAAAATAAGATGTTTGAACTGTCCCTTATTTGTTTTGTGTACAGTAGAATTCGAGTTTACGTAAGAGTATTACATTTATATTTCACTTGTTAACTTAGTATAGTTCGGTGAGTGCTGGTAGCTCACATACGGCTGTGTGGTGTCGGCAGGACCGCGTGCTGTCGGTGCTGCCTCACATCGGCCACTTCATGGCAGCGCTACTCTTTGGCAGAGTGGTGGACCACGTGAGGGCGCAGGGACTCGTCTCCACCACCACTGCCAGGAAGCTCTTAGTCTACATATGTGAGTACCACTGTGGTAAGGAGTCACGACCTTCTGAAAACTGGGAGGAAGGTGATAGTTGTCTGTAGTGTTTCGGCAGTACACGCCCTAGTATCCGAGAAAGGTGACTAACATGCCCCTATATGGATCATATGATACCTACAAAGTAACTCCGTGACTTTGTGTGCCACCCCTAAATTTTAAAGAAGAGGTAGACACCGTGCAATCCTAATGCCTCTGGTATCGTAGGTACCGAAAGAAAAATGCAGTTGGCCACCTGGCCTGGGCCAACAGAAGCCACCTAGGTCTGACTAATAACTGAGCTGGGTGTGGGACTTCTGACCATTAAGACTATTTAGGGTCCAAAACCTGAATTTCAGCGTGGTAAATTTCAAAGACAATGGTAATGCACAGTTCGCTGCTTAACCACTATTGACATAACAATTTAATAATACATCGTGTCGATAGATTTACCCTATCAGAGTTTCTGTCCCATGACCGATCAACTGAGGCTGCACTCTTGATGGCAGATGTCCGAAACTCTTCATTTTGGAACATATATTGAGAAAGAAATCATTCTGCTAATTATGGATAGACGCAGAAAACGGTGACATAACTTCAACACACTTATGGACAGAGAGAAGGGGTAAGGAATGCGGCCGAAACACGTGTACATATAAAAAGCTGAGGGACTCGCTACGGTGTAACAGGCACTGAAGGCGCATGATTTAACCAGATTGGCTTGGTAATGTCGTGATAGTTTATGTGTAACACGATGTTCAGTTTTGACAAACCTGTTGTACCTAGTTTTAAGACAGCCTCGTGGCGTAGTGGAATACACGCTGAATTACGATGTTTGGGGTCCAATGTTGGAATCTTATGGATAGATATTCTTGCGCGTCTTCCGCATTAAATAGCCAAAATTTATAAAAGCTATTATTAAATTTTTTGTCCGTACCAGTACACTTATAAGAACTGAACATATTTAGTATCACAATTGGATAGACTAAAAAGTGTTGTAGAGGAAAAATATTCGTTCTTAACTGGTTGCACAAAACGGCTTTTCTAGCGTGGATATCTGTCTGTATCCCAGACTATTCTTAATTAAGTCCTTCAATGTGGTGTTTTAGACTTCTTTTGCAAGAAATACTCAGATTTAGGTTAGCCTGTTACTACAAAGGGAACCAGATTTTTGCACTATAAATATTTGTATAAGAAAATGATCATTTTTAAATTACTGATACTGACAGACAAAAAAGTGCAAATATATTTAGTAGCAATGCAGTCCATTACAATTTGCACTAAAATATAATTACACTTATTCATTAACTATGCTGAATATAAAGTAGAAATAAATAAATAAATACTACAAAAAAACTTCTCCAAACAATAAAACAACACAAAACCAGCGCATAAATTATAAAGAAATATTATTCATCTACATCTGGATATGAACGAGAATGTACACTACTGGAAAAAATCTACTTCTATGAATTACACCGAAGAGCCAAAAAACTGGCACACCTGCCTAATATCGTGTAGGGCCCCCGCGAGCACANGAATTACACCGAAGAGCCAAAAAACTGGCACACCTGCCTAATATCGTGTAGGGCCCCCGCGAGCACACAGAAGTGTCGCAAGACGACGTCGCATGGACTCGACTAATGTCTGAAGGTATGCAGGAGGCAATTCACACCATGAATCCTGCAGGGCAGTCCACAAATCCATAGGAGTGCGAGTCGGGGGAGATCTCTTGTGAACAGCACGTTGCAAGGCATCCCAGATATGCTCAATAATGTTCATGTCTGGTGATTTAGGTGGCCAATGAAAGTGTCTAAATTACAGAAGAGAGTTCCTGGAGCAACTAGGTAGCAAATCTCGATGTGTGGGGTATCACATTGTCCTGCTGGAATTGTTCACGTCCGTCGGAATGCACAATGGACATGAATGGGTACAGGTGATCGGACAGGATGCTTACGTATCTGTCACCTGTCATAGTCGTATCTAGACGTATCAAGGGCTCCATTTCACGCCAACTGCACACGCCCCGTACCATGACAGAGCCTCCACCAGTTTGAACAGTCCCCTGTTGACATATAGGGTTCATGGATTCATGAGGATGTCCACCTGTACACGTCCATCCGGCCGATACAATTGGAAACGAGACTTGCCAGACCAGGCAACGTGTCTCCAGTCATCAACAGTCCAAAGGCGGTGTTGGCGGGCCCAGGTGAGGCGTAAAGCTTTGTGTCGTGCAGTCAACAACGGTACACGAGTGGGTCTTCGGCTCCGAAAGCCCATATCAATGATGGTCCGTTGAATAGTTCGCACGCTGGAACTTGTTGAT